>JBAIZZ010000015.1:71796-202567 GCA_037355905.1 Heliconius aoede
GTACACTATTTTAAAACTTTTATCGTGGATTTATATATTTTGACATTTCTAAAGTTTATTATTTTATGCTTATATATTATAAAATCAAAATGTCCGCCATGATCGAGATAAGACAAACGTGATTATACGCTGAAGTTATTTTTATCTTATTAATGTTAACTGTATTTATTAAAAAATAAATAATTTTAACTGTTTCCAGAAAATATTCGAGCCAGTCGTGCAACCACAGCCGCGTCCGAAAGAGCATAAAGTTGAGGATGTCAAAGTAATTTACGGAGGGCACGACATTCTCAATTTGAGTGCTACTCTGACTGACCCTCGATGGAAGTATCGTGCCACGGTGCTGCCGCCCAACAACCCGGCGTTTTTCTTCGCCAACCGCTCTCAGTACCACCGCCTCGGTCCGTACGGGACCCGCACTCAGTATGTACACGATTCTTGCCCCTCCTGTGGCTTCACATGGGTCGAGGCAGCCAAGGATTGAATCAGAGAAAGCCACTCTAAGAGAAGTACTGGGACACAACAGGGTGCTTTTGTCACAGTGGTGCTCATACAACTATGTCGCCGACGGCTCCTGTTCTCGTAAATGACGACCTGTCATTGAAATTTAGAGATTCCTATTTTCTACCTAGTATTTTAATTATTTATAATAATAGTATGAACAAATTTTTCCTTATAAAGAACTGAAGCCGCCGGCCTTGTGACATTTTCCTAATAATTTAGCTTAGCGCCTGCTGTGGCCCAGTGAGATGGATGACTGTGGAATATGTATGTGGGTATCGTCGCGTGCTTTCGTAGAGTGACATTTTAAAAGTGACTTAATACTGTGATCTTAATTTAAAAAAAAAACAAGTTTTGAGATATTCTGTGAACCATGTGACGATACAGATTTATTATATTTTTGTTTTTTTAACTTATTTAACAGTGTGATAAACTAAAAGTTAGGTTATTGTTAAAACTTAAAAGAAAATGCCATAAGATATTATATCAGACAAACAAAATTGGCATTTAACATCCCAAAAATTAGAATCTTAATGACTGTCTTTAAAACACAACTCCATACAAAAATATATTAATATAATTACAAAAATTTAATTTAATAATAATATATAATGCTACATTTAGTTCCTCTTAGAAATATTAATAATTTGTTATCCAAAGAATCTTATTTGTTGTACGCATATTATATATTATTATAAATTGTTCTTACAATTTATATTAATCTTGTAACATAAAATTGAATGGTGGGTGGGACTCCATCAGATTTTATGTATCATCAATTTAAAGCAATATTTAAATTATGAATGCTTACTTTATCTTAATTAGCTATTCCCACCATCATGTAACATATGATAGATATTTTAATTATGTTTTATAATATTTAGTGCTTAGTTTTGCTTTGAAATATATTCCACAGTCATTTAGTATGGTTTTAACCAAAAGGCTGCTTCTCGTGTATTATAAAGTTTGGACGAGATGGCACTAATTTATAGCGAAGCTGAAGGTTAATATTAAGGACTTATTATGATTGTTGGATTTACCGTCCGAGCGTACATAATATTAGTGATGAGATATTGTTAGGGGTATCTTAATAGACCCTCTATTCTATATGTGAAAGCTTAAAATCATGTTATAACTAACGACAAGCCCATTAGGTACATAGTCAGGATGGGTGATCGGTGCATATCATCACAAATAAAGCAGTGATTAAATATTGTAAGGTATTAGTAGATGTTACAGTGTTTTAATCAGATAAAGTGACATCGACGTGCCCAGATACTGGGCATCTAGTGGAATTATAGGTGTTGTTACAGACTGTCGATATTGCTGTGCATATTTAAATTGTAAAATCCATGGTCTCTTTAAATTAGTCAAGGTATTTAATTAGTGTGAGTCTCTTGAATTATAGAAGTAATGTAACGTTATTATTAACTAACTATATTGATATAAACAAATGACACTGTCCTTCTGTGCAATTTCGTTTTGCTATGTTGTGATCAGCTTTAAACTTTACTGGACTAAACAAAGTTTATTTTTATATAAAAATGTTTAATATTGTGACAATACACAGTTGTAGTTATCAAAATTTTTATTTATATTGTATTGTGGTACACGGTTCGGCTGTTAGTTTGGAAGGGACCAATGGTGTGTTGATTTGTTTAAATTTTATAACAATTTTTAATAGCAGAAGGGACTATCAAAAAATTTATTTATCATTATATAAATGAACATTGCATTTTATTCGCTATTTTATGTTTTTTTTTTTTTTTTTTGGAGTCATCGCCACGCTTTCCATATAATTACAGATGGGCTATGGATATGAACACAAGTTGTAAACAATAAGTGATTTTACAAAATTATTATTTATATAATTATGATTCAGTGGGTCATGACTGAACATATAGCATGGATCTCAGAATGCAGCTCACAGTGTATATATTTATATGCCTAACAAATATTTTTGCCTAAAATCGAAGGCGTCCTCTTGACACTTAGCGCTTATATTTGACACCCAAAATGTTGGATACGTCTTCACCGTGTGCTGTATCCTCAGTCACACGTACTCACAAAACGGTTGTTACGGTTATTGTTTAATCTACGTTGCATTCAAATTATTATTTAGTTTTAATATGACAAGTTTCAATTGATTGTAGTTCAAAGGGGTGTGAAGGGTACGGAGCGATACGCACAGTTTTTTTATTTAAGCTCTCGATTTGAGTTTGCGAGTGGCGCGTGTGCTAGGCCGAGGTGTGATGCAATATGTGCATTCCAGTTTTGTTTAAGTTATCAGCCGACGGTTTATTGTTAGTTTTTATTTTATTTGCCAAATATTTTGGTTGTTGTTCTATTTATTTAAATTAAACTCATTTTGTTTTTTTTTTTTCCAAAATATCAATTTTAGTACCTTCTGAAGTGTCTTCAAGTGGTTTATTATAATGTTTGATCGCTTTTTGTTTCAAGTTTATGCATTTTATTTTTTTTGTTTTTAGTCAATCATAATCGATATTATACATGAAGTGTTGTATTTTTTTTTTGTATTGTTCATTCGTATTTATAAATATATTTTTTTCTCATCGAGCTGTAGTCAAATGACAGTATTTTTATAATGAAAATTGTATAGGGATGAAGGGTCTATTGCCTGGACGCGACGCCCGGGCGCGTCCCGCGTGTATTACGTATAACCGATAAGCATTATGTAGTTGTAGCGAAATAGATTAACTCGGAGACACTCCAAGTACCAAATCTCATTGGTTTAATGTTGTTCTCTAGTTGTGGTGATATAGTGCGTCGCAGTCTTCGCGACGCTGAGCTCAATGTTTTAGTAACCCTTAAGAAAATTCAATACCTCCTTTGGAAAAGAATATAACATATATATGATGTAGTGTACCCGATTTTCTGTTTATTTTCATGTGATATCATAAAGGACTGATCTGAATTTAGTTTTTAAGTTGGTTATTAATATGCAGTGCTATTTCGAAAATAATTAAGGTTTAATATTGAATGTGCCAATGCTCGTAATTTAATATTTATGACTGTTCCTTTATAGTAGCCGCTCGCGGGGCTACCGTCTACTTGCTAACACTTGTTCTATCTTTACGCGTTATCGATCCATTCACGTAACGTGCACAATCTCAACAATGCTTGCAATATTATAATATTATATGTAAATGTGTAATTCCTCATTTTCTAATCCAACGTAATATTAAGAGTACAATATGAGATGTTATATCATTCTAGTATCAAAATTAACCGAAGATAAAAATATTATTATTATTATTAGTTAGATAAAATTTGAACATAGCTTTGTATAATTGGGATGTTTTAGTATTTAGTAGTGTATAATAACGGCGTAGTGGCACGCGAAGTGTGTCGTGAACAATGAAATAATGTTAGTGGCAATAATACTCGATGTAAGTTTCCTGCCAACAAACTGTACAGGGTCGCGCGCCCGCGCAGCGCACTAGGGCAGCCAACCCGCGACGCCGCCGACAACAGTGCTTGCTTTATTCTACTTGTACTATACTAACTATATATCTTCCAAATATCAAATGTATTCTTCCTATCTTTCGGTAAACGTAAGGCGCGGCCATCGGCACTGGGCGAACTCGCTAAAAGTTGGCCGCCGTAGATGGTGGAAGTGGCGGGCGACCACGGCGCATCACTAGCGATCGCTGCGCACTAGGCGTTTAATTTGTTGTAATTATAATAATAGCCGTAGATATTTTGTCGTACTTAAATAATTATTCTTGTGATGCCTTAATTCTGGTTGTCAATTAGACACGTCTGCCTAGAGTGTTATCATTGTTTTTTAGTTCCGTTAGTTCTCACTCCGTGAACTTCCAGTCCAGGCTGTTCTTTTGAAATAATTTTGAAGTCGATTTATTTTTACCTAAGTGTTCTTATTAAATGTTACCAAAATGTTTTTAATAAAATATTTTTATATGTATCTCGGTGTTTTAATTTTCTTTCTATCGTCTTGGCTGCCCCAGATATAGATAGAATATAGAAGATATAATACAATAAAGTAATGCTGAGTGTTGTTCTGTAAACAGTTACACGCACTGAAATTACGTTCTATTTTTTGACTTACCTCGTGATATATTTTGTCGCTTACATTGTCACATAACGGTAAACATTTTGAACTGGGAGTCTTGCCAAATATATATGTATTAATAAAATATTTACTGAAAACCATGTGCCTTGAGGAAGGTCAATAATAAATTTTCGATTTTTTTTTTCTAATCATAAACAAAGGTGGGACTTTAAAATTAGAACACTTAATTTAAGAAACTATTAAGCCTTAAAAAATGTACAGTATTTTTGTGTGTATATATGTCTGTCTGTGACAAAGTAGCTAGAATTTTTTTTTAGCGCTAAATCACAAGTGACGATACAATCGTCACGCACTGAATACAAGATGTATCACGTCACAGACATTTTGTTCTTACAAAGTTTACTTTATATTTACGGCGAATTAATTACTAATAATTTCCTATATATTATAAGCGATACGATCTCAAAACATGACAATTTACCATACACCAACAATGTATAGCGCAATTTGTAAACAAACATTATGTAATACTATATGACATAATAAATAATATGTACGTGTTAATGAATATATTGAAATAATAAAACTTGATTAGACATGATGACTGGTGCAGAGCTACCGGTAGAGATTTCTGATTGAGACCTGCGTACTGTCATTAAAATTGTATGGTAAAAGAAAAAAATGTTACGTGAACTTGACGCTAGTTGTTGTTATTCTTATGCAATAATTATAAAATTTTGAAATATATTAATATTTCAATAGAATCGTTATAAAATTACTTTTACGATGCAATATATCTACGCCAAGCTATAATGGTTTTTTATTTGCCTGGAATCGAAAATATATGTAAAATCATGACTTATTAGTAAATTAATGAAATGTAATTATAATAATTATAAGTATAATTTTATAAAATCTATTGTTTTTTTCCGTAACGTAAACAACCGAAGGTCGACTTCGACGCGCCTGCGATTATTGATTATGTAAACAACGCTATATAAGTTATACCTATAAGTACAATTGTAGGTCATATTTATAGTATTCTTTTGTCCGGTGCCCTTTTATTTATTTTACTCACAAATTTCACAACAAATATCTATATTGTTTGTTTTTTAAAGACGTAAGCACACGATAACAATGCTTAGATAATAAATGATCTGATTCATAAACTTATTATGGAGTTATCTATTTTTATTGTGTATTTTTTATCAGATGTGATTTTTTTTCAAGGTGGGAATTATTCATTACACATTATTTAAAATGTAAAAAATAACGCAATAATTATCAAATTGTTATAAAAAACCATTATTAAACCTCGCTTGACTATAATTATAACTCATCGAATTTAATGTATATATATACAAAGTCATAATAGCACAAGAATGTCACATTGTCCTGTTTTTATATAATAATGTCATAAGTAAACAAGAACATTTCTTTGAAAATTTACGTAATAGTTTATATAAAATTTTCAAAACAGCGCCATCTTAAGTTATAATATTTTCAGTGAACGCCCTAAGCTAGAAGTGGTACAGCGCCATCAGTTGAAGGCTTAATGTACTACGTACCTTATGCGTTGACTGTCGTAGAGAAAGTAAAGTTTGCATAAACTCATAGATGGCGTTGTTCAAATTTCTTTATAGGGAAACCTATTATAACGTCACTCGTAAGCCATATTATTTTATAGAGGGCGTCATAAAATAAAGATATTATAAAACTAAGTATATATAATCTTGATAGCTTTACATTTAAAATATTGATAATTACTATACAAGTGTGTTTTCATTTTCTGAAAAATTAATCTTAAATGAAGCCAAATTGGCAGATAGCTTGTATATGGTACCTGACTCTCTACGGTGTACAAATATGTGTTGTAATTTAAAATACCAAGACGATGAACAACATATACATACAAAATAAATTTTCCTTTTAAGAAATTTGAATTAGATTTGATCGCTTTATATAAATAACTAAGTTGTAACAAATATTTCTATTGTATTTTATATATTGTATTATATATATAATATTTCGTTTATTATCTACCTTTGTGTAGACATAATGGGTGTATTCAGTCAGATGGGCGCGAAAAGTGTCTTTTATCAGATTTACAATAGGCGGGAATCAAAGAAATGACGATATTCATCCTACGATGTCGCCATTGTCAAACAAGACGCGGTTTCTTATATCTATACTAATATTATAAAGAGGAAACATTTGTAGTTTTGTATGTATGTTTGTATTGTTTTTACACAGAAACTACTGGATCGATTCCAAAAGTTCTTTAACTATTACAAAGCTGCATCTTCACTGACAACATATTACATTTTCAAAAAAATAGGGATCCTTAATAATAAAAATAAAAATGCAATAATCTAACCCTATGTGTGAAGAAATTGATCATAAACAATCTATCATCGCGTGCGTTGTGGATGATAGAAAAGAACAATATTGAACAGTATTATATAACGCATCAATGTCTATAAAAAGTACGAGATATCATATGTCCAACTACTGTAGTTATGCAAATATCATCATCATCATCATCAGCTTCACGCTGTATCCCCCCACAGCAAGATATGCAGGGGGAACCAAATGTTAAGACTCCGTTCCCCACTTTCCGCTGAATTATGTCGGCATTGCGTGTTGAGTGGCAGAACTCAACGTCGCGCTTTGCCTCTACACCAGTTTTAAATTACTACCACATCGTCGTTTTTCTTTGTATCTTCACACTGTAATCTCACACACAGCAGGGTAGGCAAACGGAGTCACCTCGAACCACCACACTATCTGACAAGCAACATGAATAATAACTAAATGATACCAGTATACCCGTGATTAGCGATCAGTTCTTAAATCTCACGATTGGCACGAGGCAGGAGGCAGGAGGCACGACACAAAACTTACAGTGAATAAGGCAAAATTGGAAAAAGCGGGGGCGATTGATTACCGTACTTCCTCAGGCATTGACATTCATGACTACGCTCGCGACATATTGCTACGGCATTCAAGTTTGAGCTGTAGCAAAATATATATATTTTATTATTTATTGTAATGCAGCTTTATCAATTTTATTGTATTTTATAAAATGTATGGCTGATTAGGTTATGACAACTTTCAAGAGACGTAAGTGTAATAAAAAACTCCGTTAAAATTTTTATTTCTTTTTTAAAATAACATATTCAATTCGTTTGTATTGAATATGTTTTTTAGAAAAAAAATACATAATTCTAGGTAGACCGGAAGTATCCTATCAATTTTGATTCTCTTATAGCGTCGAAATCCGCGTTTAATGCTACGAATATATAAACGGTCACATCTTTTTTATGTAAATACAGAAATACGTTTTTTTTAGATCTAGGTTCAACTTGATATCTCCAATCGTTCCTGAGATAAATGCTTGACAGACAAACAGAAGGACAACAAAATGATCTTATAAGGGTTCCTTTTGTCCTTAAAAGGTAGGGAATTCTAAAAACAATGCCATCATGGCATGTAAGCAATATTTAACTGCAAGTATTTTTTTTTTATTTTTTCATATGTAAAAAAAATATATATAACACATCAAGTTTAATATAATCTTATCAAAGTGACATCTTAGGAAGAGTTATGTAGAGCAGAGTTAGAAAAAAGAATACAATATAAAATAATTTATGAACAGGTTTATTTTAGTCGACTGGCTGCACCACTTAGTGACGCTTTAAATAAACATTAACATTTTAAAGTAAAAAAACGTTGGTTCATCCAAAGCATATAATTAAAACACTTAACAAAAATAAGTAAATAATAAAATTATTTTTCGATCCTTTGAATTTAATTCACGTCGTATCTTTTTTCCATATAAATAAAAAGAAAAGGCACATTTGAGCAACAAGTATCGCCACAAAACCCACCGCCTTCATCAAACACTTGACGTCTAATTTCTTAGGCTCATAGACTGGATCCATTTCATATATGTTACATGCGGTTTTAGTGATCCGAAATGGCATATTTAAATTTTTTTTCTCTAGTAATTTCTATCTAAAAGAGCACTCCACAAACACTTAAATTATTACTAAATGGAGTATGAGTTAAATAATGTTTAAATTACTAATTTTATGTAAATACATATTATGTCAAGTCGTTTTGAAGCTTCAATCGGCTTTATTGTCATTCAAAACAATAAGTAGGTAAGGTGTTTCTGTCCTAATAATTTTAACTTTTAGGTTTTATTTCTTTTCATTTTTTTTTCTAAATAATGACCTTTTCTGATCAATATTATTGTACAACTTTAATGAAAGAGAAAAATAAATTGTAAACTTTTAAACCAGATTCTTTTGCTGTTGATTCATTTAAAATTTTCACTTTCAGTTATATGTTAGTAGTAATGTTTGATGCAAGCAAAAATAAATCTCTTTTAAAAATACAATGGAAATGTAAAGCACAGGTACTAGTGATATATTATTCCATTTTTCCATTCGATCGTGGACGTTTCCAAAGTTACACTTTACTTTAAAAAGGAAGTGATTATTTTTCTCAATCTGGATTTGAATTCACAACTTCGACAATTCGTGAGTCAGTTAAATTACAAATCAAAAATATGTTCCATTATAAGAAAAAATCTTAAATTACAATGTAGCTATCTCTTGTCTATGTATGTCACACACAGGTACGTTATGTACATACCTACATAAATGAATATAAAACAAAGCGTACATCTTAAGAACAACAATTGTTCCAGTACAATGGTTGACGTACCGGCGCTCTTTCGAGAGCTACCAATTTCTGAACATATACTGGTTTCGAGTTTGACGAGGTAAACAGAAAACAGCTCAATGAGAGATTTAAACAGTGGCCCATTGAAAATAGCTGAAGCCTTTAGAAAATCACCCTCCTTTCGAGTCCCTTTTGCTGCCTCTATTTATGTTTTCAACATTTTCCATATACAATTTCGGGCCAAAGCGCCTATTCAGCACTCACACTCGGGACTTGTGCCAATTCAGAAGTAAATTAACACCATTCAAAGATTGAAAGATGCCTTAAAGGTTCACCTCCGACTATGATTTGATATTATGCCGGCATTCATGTCTCGAAATAATAGTTTTATGTTTTTACAGGCTTCGCTTAAAACCAGTTTTAACTTATGAATTAAACAACATGAAAAGCCTTTTTATGTAAGTTTTCTAAAGATTTCTCCAATTTTTGTTGTATATTCCTACGTCAAAAAAAAATTACTAAATGTAAATAGTGACATATTACTATTAAATATTGAATACCATACATTTATAACGTTTATTCAAGAATGTTATAACCAAAGAAAATTACCGAATTTAAACCACCGAAATACTGGTAGTATAGGTATGCACTTGAATGTTGTCACAGCTGAGATGTTAACCGTTATAAGTAAAATCAGTATCATTTTTCTTCCAGTCTCCAATTCTCACAACCACATTTACATTTTATTTTACGTATTTGATACGTCAATTACGTTACAAATACGTAACAAAAATCATAATAAGGAGATTTGAAAGAAGTAATGACAAAATAATTTAGACTTAAATGAAAAGACTGATAAGATCAACTAAAAGACGTCCAAAGGGAAATCTTTTAGTTTTTCAACTGTGAAAACTCCATTGTCTCCAATTCCCTGTTTGGTGGTGGACAAAAAGTGGCTGGTTGGTAACACAATTGGGCCATCCTTTGTTCTACGTCGCTCCGACGGCGGCTCCGACTCCGTGCATTCTTTCAGTGGCGCCAAGAACAACTGTTTCTAGAACGATAGCCTCACAATGCGCGGGCGGCATTGTTCCGAGCCTCATCTACTCGAGGGTTACTTAATAGCACTGTAATTTGGTGGCAGAAATATAAAACACTACCAGCCGCCCGCACCGCGCAGACCTTCTCCAGTTACCAGAAATTACACAAAAACGATATGATCCAAATATTTATATTCATTTTCGTTCATAATAAGCTTAATAATAAAGCGAATTGTGCCTATGTAATGAAAAAGAAAATAATTTGAATGAACTTTGAAATTGGATCTCCAAGTGCGCTTCAACTAAAATATAGAACATTTTCCACAAAGCCATTCATCGAGCTAGCTAAGAAGTGAATCTTTATGAATGCCACCAAATTGTATGAGAGTAGTCCTCTTTCAAAACTTCTCGTGAATAGTGTTAATTCGCTATAGCGAATTTGCTCGGCGCTCGTCAATGGTCTGTTTGGAGTCTTGAGAAGCGTACGGCCCCTCAAAGTCGCAATACTGTGTATGGAAAACGTGGGAAACTTGAATGGCGCGGGCGGCTCGGGGAAAGCCTTGGTTTGATCGTGTGATCCTTGGTGACATATGTCAAAGTATATGTGGTAGAGTCACATCGCCAGCAATGTCCTGGGCAGACTTGACCGGATTACCACCACCCTCGGCTTGAGATACTCGTCCGGAACTCAAGAGTTTTGGGCCCTCTAACAAAGCTGCCCTTGGGAACTTTAGCCAGCCTTCACTTCCGCAATTACGTATATGAATGAATGAAATGAATTCTTGGTTTTATATTTAAAGAAACCAGTGTGTGTTGCCAGTGTTGACCTATGGCGCTGAGACGTGGTCCTTCACTGCAAGCCTATCCTAGTCGCAATCTACAGGCTCAAAGTCGCTCAGCGAGCGATGGAGAGAGCTATGCTTGGTTTTTCTCTACGCGACAGAATCCGAAACGATGAAATCCATAGACGAACACAGGTTACCGATATAGCTCTCTAAATCTGCAAGCTAAAGTGGCAATGGGCAGGCCATATTGTCAGGAGGACCGACAACTGATGGGGAAGCAAGGTCCTTGAATGGCGACCACGTCTCGGCAAAAGGAGTATAGGTCGCCCTACTACCAGGTGGACCGACGACCGAAGGAAGGACGACCAGGTGGAAGCAGACACCGGGAAACCGCTGGATTTAAAGGGCGCAGGATCGGACGGAGTGGCGAGCATTAGGGGAGGCCTATGTCCAGCAGTGGACTCCAAAAGGCTGACAGATAGATATATAGATATTTAAATTCAGCCAAGTCCAACCGCATATTGAGCCACAACGTAGAGCCGTTCGAATTATTGGCGACCCAATAATCTGTGAATGGCTTGACACATTGGCTTTGCGTAGAGGCGTCTCCTCCCTGTGCGCTCTCTACCACATTTATCATGGGGAGTGTTCTGAAGAACTGTATGACCTGTTACCTGCCGCCAAAGTTTCTAACTGCACAGTACGTCACAAGTTAAACTATCATCTACCTGGATACATGGCACTCCACTTCTGTGCGGTTTCGTAGGAACTTCCTTCCAAACGCCACGGAACTGTAGCATTTCCATTAGGTTATACTAAAGCTCGTTTGCTTTGTCTTTTTCCAAAAAAAAGGCTACTAAGAAATATCAACTCATAAAAGATTTGTTATTTACAGGTTTATACATATTTGTAATAAGAAATAGAATATAAATGAAAAATATATTTCGTCAGTGAAGAAATGAAAATAATAAAAATGTTTCCTCGGGTGGAAATCGAACCCACACGCTGATGCGCTTGCAATAACACGCCTGTGCCCTTCGCCACGACTAGCCCTTACCTATTATTTTGAAAATTTATAAATAAATGTTTTAATGGTGTTTATCACCGAATGAGAGGGGGAAAAAAATAGAAAATCGACCATATGCTGCACAACGGATGTGGTTCACAGGAACCTAGAATCTACAGCGGCGTGTGATAATTGCAGCACTAGTAGCGAGTGTTTCGTAATTTGCAAATTTCATATAAGTACGTAATTACCAACAACCCTTGTAGCTGTTTTTCAGTAACATCACATCGCTTCGAAAGCCAAAAGGAAAAAACGGGGCGTGCCCGAACAAAGCCGGCCGTACAATGGGGCCGCGCGAACAATGCTAACTAGAAGAGATGCTGTGTAGCTTGTATCATTCGCAGATAAAGGTGGAGAGAGAGAGACGTCCGTGGCAGTAGAAATTATAATCTGAACTTAATTTCATAAAATTCTATATAGGACAATTATATCCAAATTTCAAAGTCCATATTCATCATAGTTCGTAATACGTAAATATAGTTTAAGGGTTATAAAAACCTTAAAGTAGTTCTCTATATATTAATCTCATAGTTGCTTTACCAAAAATTACATATTTGCTAAATTGAAATGCACTTTTCGCAAAGCTGGCAACACCTCTACACACTCGAAGCTGTGCGATTGTACAGTGAGTACAAGTAAACTTCCATTAAATCGGTTTATTTACAAATTTCTAAACACGCACCACTAGCATCTATCAAACATGGTGGATGACGCGCGTCGTATTAAAATCGAAACGACACTTAGAACATGCACATCCGCTCAGCTCAGCAGTAACAACAGAGTCCGCAACAATGTGCCCTCTGAAGAGCTCCGAACAATCGAATGAAGACAATAAGCAGCGATACTCCCGAGACAAAAAGAGGCGAAATAAAGGCTCACTTGTTTCCTGGCCGCATTCATTGTGAGGACCGGGAGAGGGCAGAGACAAAGGCGTAATGTGCCACGGGCCCAAACAATGGGACCGAGCCATTATTGTTACACTAGCGCCGCTTTAGCGAAATATGTACGCGGTGGCACCAGCGAACTTGACATGCTGGAGCGGCCTTGCGTCGACGACTCGCTACGAGAATACGACGCACTGACTCGTGTCAATGCGATCGCGTTCTTTACGTCAAATAAAATATTCATGTTCATAGTTTTCATTTTTTTTTTGTGGCCGCTTTTATTTGTACAAAAATAAACAAATCTAGTGGTAATAGCATATTTCAAATGTAAACAAACCGGTAGGTGCGAGGAGGTTTCTATACCGATTTCAGGATTGTAGGTCAATGGGAAGAATAGCTTCCTCTATTTGTAATTAAAGTTCTCACTTTTTGTGAAATTTCATAATTCTAGGTCTACGTTTTATTACGCTTCCAATTTCATACAAAATGCCGCAAAATCGGCAAATGCTTAAATAAATCAAAACAAATAAATAAGCTGTACTTTGTATCCCGCATATAGCAGGGTAGGCAGAGGAAACCTAGGGTTTTCCCCGATTTGTCGATATATTAATACTCGTATCTTTTGATTGCGTTGACTTTGAAGCTTGAAATTTTCTGTGCTTCAAAAACTCATAGACCTAAATGTTTGTTATTAATTTTAACATGATACTTCCATGTGATCTCGAGGTCTTGACAGGGGAACAGGAGCCCTTAAAACCTACGACGAACTAAAAAATCTATAGCAACATTTAAAACCATGATTATACATGATACTGTCAACATTTTAATTAATTTTAACTTAAGCATGTCTTTGTTTTTAACCGACTTCTATAAAAAAAGGAGGTTATCAATTCAACTGTATTTTTTTTAACTAACTATTCCAGCAGTATTTCTGTTATAACTATACCTATAGGTAATAAATGTATATTTTCATTCATGTTTCTAATTTATTAACTTTAAAGTAACATTTTTAGTTGAAAAATAAAGTCTAATTTTAAAAAACAACATACCAGTATGAGTCCAAAGAGTGAAGTTTCATGTCATTAGTGCGGTCTAAGAGACCCGGGCACGTTTGATTTTCGCTTCACGCTGTCGAGCAACTTAACAGCAAGAATAGGGGTCATTAAAAACGTACAAATAAACCTAGAATTTTTTATACTAAGTAGAGTAACATAACATTTATATGTAACATAATGAATACTGGAGGATATTATTAACTATTCTCAATCTGATAAGAAAGTATAGACTTTGGATATTGTCAAAAACACTCAACGTATACAAAATAAAAACAAAGTGATTTACTTCTCAATTAAGTTTCTCTATTATAAAACAAGATCCTATATATCCCAGTATGGTCCAGCCAGACGTGCAATTGTTTATTTCAAATTTCTCATCCCACTCACAGCATCGTATCTCGTGATTAAAAATGAAAATTGAATCTTTTGACCATTTTAAAAATATAATAGCTTTCAATATCTTTATAACTAAATTTATCCGAATCTAGAGCCCACTGTGGGCACGCTCCGACGATTTTGAATAGTACGCCGAGGGCATTCCAGACCCGACCGGAACGTATCAAAATTCAATCTTTCACTTACATTGCAATATGAAAATTGAATTTTGATACTCATATAGGGAATATAAAGGCATGCAGATATATCCTGTGGGTGGATATTTGCATTCAAATATAAATAAGAGATTACTTAATATACTTAAAGTACAGGTTGCGCTTTTTAGGATCCTCCTTTTCAGCGATCAAAAGTCGTTCATCTTACTATTTAAGTTATACATAGATTTTAAAATATTTTTTCAATTTTAACACATTTCTACATATTGTACGGGAAATAACAAATACTTACTCTCGACTACTTTCAAAAATACCAGTATATAGTACCAGTACATAACCAGTAGGCACTGCTAAATAAATTGAAATAAACATATGTCAAAGTGTTTTGTGCTTAAGTTAACTTTTAATCAAATTGAAGCTCGAAGCCGTTGTCATATTTAGCAACGACAAACAGTTAAGCACTACTAAGTTAAAATAGTCAGAGTCATCTAAAAATAAGTAATGATAGATCTATTCATAGCAACCCTATCTTTGTATGATTAATAAGATTTCGCTGCGCAGGGTTCCTTTTGTCCATTTTATTCATATGCTAACTCCGGCTACTTCTATTTTACAGAGAATCACTTCATTGTACTTCAAAACAATGGCGAAATTGCGACGCGAATACTATCTCCATAAAATACATTTCTATTTATAAATCTGTATAGAAAATTACATGCGTAATCAAAAAAATAAAACTTTTTTTGCAGTTAAACATTTATCATATATTCTGTTTTTATCAGCTAATGATATAGAATAGATCTCACATATCTATATATACATAAAATAGATATATTTCATTGAACGTAATCGAGAACCATCGATGTAGATAAAATCTTCGTATTATCTATATGAATTACCAAACATATAGAAATATTCAAATAATTAAAAAATATTAAATATTTAGTTATTACCATAATCATAATATGATACAATCAAAGTGGGGTACGGAGTGTCTTAACACTAGGTTCCCTCTGCCTGCCGTACTGTGTGCGGGATACAGCGTGAAATTGATATTTTTTTAATCTGAACTTTATATAATAATATTCGGTTAGCATCAATAAACCTATATCAATGTTGCCGAGTCACCGCAAACAATGGGATAGTTCCCAAAGCGCAGGTTCGGTTCTATTGTAATGTATTAATTAATAAAATAAAGGGGGTCAGGGGGGCCCTTTGTCCAGCTTGGATTGATCAGATCTCATTAACCAGTCATTGTGAGCAGAACAATGCGGTGGTCAGCCCGCACCGGAGCTATGTCGCGTCATCCTTCTATACAACCTGGCCTTACTGACTACCCACAAAAGATCGGGGCAGAATGTTGGAAGCTCTTCGCACATCTCTATATTATTTAAAAATAATAAGAATATTAAGTTTAACTTTTATATAATAAAATATTTCTATGAGCTGCTATAAACATTATTTTATCCATTTAAATTGTGTTTTCGTGAGCATATAAAACAAATGATAAAATTTAAAACTAAGTGCTACGTAGTAAACCTCGTAGCGTTACGTAGATTGCTACGCGAATTTGCTCTTCGGGAATAGCGAAATATTTCGTGTTTCGCGAAAATAATAAATAAGTAATTTTAGTTTACTCAGCTAAAGATAGGTTAGCTGAACTCAAATAGAAATATTTTTATCAGAATATTTTAAAAATGAAAACTAATATTTTTATTATTATAAATAAAGAAAAGCCCGGTTTATTTTCATTCTACATTTTCTTTAAATAATATAATATCTATTGTTAAAACGTAGACCCTACACGTAGACGGGCTGACTTAAGAAAATAAATAGAAAACCTTACACAAAAGTCTCTCTCTCTCGGACAATAGATGGCGCTTGATCTAGATAACGATATGTTAACATTGTCACAATAGCGGCGGTAATGGCGCGATTGTACTTTGACAATGCTTTTAGATGTCACCTTCAACAATAGAGTCGTTCGATAACTGCTACTGTTGTGCTCACCCGAACGCGCCAATTTCACGAAACTATTGCCCAATAAATACTGTTTATACGATCTCTATGCGTGTAGCGTGCAACGCAGGGGCATATACAAGTTAAGACTTAACGGAGTGTTAAGACACTCCGTTCCCCACTTTCTATCGATTTCTGGAGGCATTGCGTGTTGAGTAGCAGAACTGAACGCTACTAATTAAGTCATTGCCAACAATACTATGGTTTACGTTAAAGAGCAATTAGTTATTTAAAATGTACACACACTCTACGCACTCGGTAAATATATATATACTACATACATATATTTGTCAAAAACAAACAATTGATAAAATCATTCAATACACGCCGCCTATGACAATTCGTACTCAAAATCGACGACACAACAATGGATCAGCACCAGATAGACTTGGTCCCTCCACATCCCGCCGTCCTGCGAATCATATTCTAAAAAGGATATGCTTGTAAGTCTCCGTAGGTCTTTCATAGCTGGACGAGAACCAAAAGCCAACTATTCAATGTTATGTTATTCAAATCCGATGATGGATCACAATTTTGGAGAATATTGTATGAAAACAAATGGTGTGGATGAATAAAGCAGTGAATGTGGTATTTGACAGGCTTTGTTTGTCTATAGTAGTCAGTTGGGTTAGTACTTTCGCTCATTGATTTCAAACATAGATATTGTAAAGTTTTTATATGAATTAATTATATATATTGAAATAAAATGTCATGTCATTTTATATTACTTAGAAACTCCTGACATATTGAGAGTTAATTTTGAAAAGATATTTATGCAATAATCTTTTTTTTAAAGTGGATTAATTATATCTTGATATTATAGGTATTATAGGCTTATATATTATAATACTTATATATTATAGGTATACAATAAACATATACAGCATATAGTATAATGAAAACTTCAGAAAACTGGAAAAAGTTAACCATAGCGGCGCCGTAGCGCTCTTCTTGGAAAGCATCGAACCTGTGTTAATGTTAAATATACTTAAAATACTTGTAAAATATTTGTCATATTAAAGCAGGTTCGAGACTATATTTTAAGTTTATTTTCATGAATTACTTAGAAAAACCTACATCGTATATAATGTACTAATTAAAATAAGCGCCAAGCAGATACGAGCTTATACGATTATGAGAATATAATATGACATTGATTTTGCAGTTTGTTATTACTATTATGACAACAGACTTTTAATTATAAGTCCTTTAAGTGTAGTTTTTTAGATTTGTAACTATAAGTGGCGAATGGTAAAAAATAAATACACTTACTGTGTCAATATTTAAAAAATATATAATCTAGCTTCACGCTGTATCCCTACTAGCGGGGTAGTCAGAGACAGTGGAGCGCTAAACTCTACGTTAGATAGCTTTACAGACTAAAAATTCAACTACTGAGTCAGAAAAAAAAACAAAAAAAATTACGCTTCAAAACCGATGTAAAAAAAAATTATTTGCTTTTAAATTAATTAGCATATCCAAAACATAAAAATTGACAGATCCGCCATACATCAGACCGAGTCCCGTCGATAAATTGACAATTAATTTAACGAACAAATACACCCGTACAGGGGTCGGTGTCGAGATGACCGATACGAGGGATAATAAGGGTCGTTAACATGTGAAATATATTGATTTGTACGTATCTTTAATTTAAATCTTATCTTAGCTTTTTTTTTATTTTCATTGCATCCCGCCATCCCGCAGAGATATTTCTTGCCAAAGCGGGAAAATTTAAAGAAAACCCTGAGTGGGGATCGAACCCACAATCATAAGATATAATCTTCATATAACTTCTTTATAAGAGTGAATTATAAAAAAATTAAGACGAGGATAAAAAATATATAACAAAATGCCATTTTTTGGCACAAATGTGTGTAGCTGTAAATGCGATGGTGGTGGGTTCGACTACTATTACGGCGGCAATTAATTATTTAATATTTTTATTTTCACGCTCTGGTAACAAGGTAAGACGCGGTGTTGAGTTCCGGTGCTCAATAACAGAATGTTCGGAATGGAGAATTTTAACACAAAGTTTCCGGGTTTCCTCTGCCTATTACGTGTGGTATACAGAGTTTAGCTAAAAAAATATTCCTTTTTCATAGGTATATTTTGTCCATATAATTAAATTTTCTAGAACTTAGTGGAAAATCTTTTTGACATCTATTGTATACTAATATTTATATATATCCTATTCTTTACTATATATTATTTATATTCTATTCTTTACTCTATATTACGCTTTAGTATTTATTCAAATTTAATTTTAACTAATATTAAATACTTTTTTGGTTAGATTTATGCGAAAAAGTATGAGAAAGAAACGTACATTAACATTTATAACTAATATTATATATATGCAATTTTTTATTTTACTTTACAACAAAGTTCTTATGTGCGTTTTGGCGGCAAAAGGTAATAATATTTCAGTAGGTACCTATATCATACATTTTGTCATTGTACTACAAGTGGGCGTATTATTCGTTTTCGTAATTGGGAAATATGTTAACACAAAAGCAGGGCTATCAAATGTAATACAAATTAAAAGATAGAGGTAACTTTAGTTTTCGAGTCAATTCTAAAAAAAATCATTAATATGATTTATCTGTTTTACATATACATAAAAAAAACCGGTAAAATAACGGGCGGGCGGGCGTCACCGCGGTTCGATCCGCTAAAGAAATATCGAGGCTTTCGTACCAATTTCAAGATTGTAGTTCAACAGGAGGCAGAACTAATATAAGTTGACAAATTTAAGTTTGCAGGTACATGCACTAATTTTGTACGAAATCAAAATATGAATGTATTTTGACGGATTTTTTTATTTGTATTGTAGGTTGTATTGTACTCCACAGGATCTAGAGATAAATGGTCTCGATAGACGGACTACAGTGTGATCCTATAAGGGTTCCGATTTTACCTATTAACGTACTGAACCCTAAAAACAATATTTTACATACTTTTCCAGACACCTTGTGGGAAACACACGTATTTAAAACAATTATCAACCCTACACAGAAACAATGCAGGAAGTAACATAGATCAGGTATTAGCAGTCATTGTCCTTGGCACAATAGATCGCGGACGCCGACGTTGCACAATCTAATTAGATAACATTACTATTTCATACATCTAAGTTTACGTTTTGTCTATACAAGCCGCAGAACTATTATGTTAGATTATCATAATAGCTTATGAGATTAGCGATCATGTATGCCGTTCATAGCGCAGTAGGCAGAAGAGATCTGAGAACATAGTGTTAAGACACTCTGTTCTCATTAAAACACATCCATTCCCCACTTTTCGTTTAAGGCTCGCCGATGTGCTATCTCGTTCCCAGAGCGAATAGATTAAATGAAAATCAAGGACATATACATAGACATAAGGATATATCAACATAAAAACATATTTTTAACAAATATATTTTATTACTACATATGACATCTGTATATTTTAGTTCTAGTTCAGCTCCAGAACGTAACAGTATACAGCGTCCCCCTTCAAAAATGTGTCTAACGCAAATTGAATGTTTACATTGCACTTCATTTAGCAACTTCCGAGAGCTACATCAACTTATCTAAGTTTTATTTGAATGTTTGTATAAAGCTTGCATGGTTCCCGCATGCTTGCATGGCGGGAACTGGAACATATAGTGTTACACGTTATTCAAATAAATACACTTTGGTTATGTTATTTGATATTGCTTTTGGTAGGAAAAGTTATGTAACTTTAGCCTGTGGGGACATTTATAGAAATGTACATCACTTTAATTGTAAGTGGGCATTTGAAAAGTAATGGAATTCCCTTATAATAATGGGGACTATGGGTCTATATGTTATTATATGGGACTATATGGGACTATATGTTATTATGTTATATATTGGTCGGTCTACATAAATCAATAAATCAAGACACAGTAATAAACTTTCGATTTAATGTTTATATTAAAATTTTTCTTGTCTTTCTTCATCTTCATAATATATCCCGCACATAGCAGGGTAGGCAGAGGGAATCTAGTGATAAGACACTTCCGTTCCCCACTTTCCATAAAAGAAATAAAGTTGTTTGTTTGACACGAATTTTATATAATACATGTAACCTTTTTCCAAATCGACTATTCATTAGAAATTATAAATTTGATATAATAGCTTGACAATAGTAGCATCGTTCCGTTTGCAATGATTGCATTTGCCTGCTTTCAACTCTACTACGACAATATAATATAGTAACTAAGAAAGCATATACAACAGCCATTGATTGTTGTACAGATAATGATTGTGCTTGAAAAAAAATTAAATGTTCAATAATAAAAAAGAAATATCTGACTTCAAAACTAACCCTACATATCTGCACAAACTTAAACATAAATTAACATAAATTAAAACGTCGAAGATATTATATTGTAATTACTTTAAAGTAAAGAAAAAATAATAATTAACGAAACTATTATTTTAATTATTATAAAAAATAATTACAAGTTCCTTTAAGTCCTCAAAGTTTTAAATATGTTATTATATTATATTTTTCATTGATATAAGATAAAAGATAGATTAACATTTAAATTCTTTTGCTAAAATAATCCTTGTCATTTCTGATTGAAGCGACACATCCACCACGTCTCGACTTTCGCCATCTCCCTAATAAGTAATTTATTTCACGCTGACAATAGCCTGCAGTCCTCCCGCTCCACTGATTGTATTCACTCGCGGTCACTTTAACCACCGTAATGTGCGGGCCCTTTATGCTCCAAAACGACTTTGTACGACGCGACGTCTTTATGTCATTTCAATTGAAAACATGTTCAATGGTATTAGATTATCATTTATATTATATTTTATTATAAACATTGTTTTTTCAGCATTGGACGCCATCGTGGCGCAAGGCACAAGGGTGTGAGTGTAACGCGACGGTTGTGGGTTCGATCCCCACTCGAGGATGTGAAATATTTATTTACGTTTATATTTCCATTTTTTCGCTCTGGTGTCGAGGCAAAGGGCGGCATTGAGTTCTGCCACGCAACACGCAATGCCTCTAGAATTCGCCAGAAAATGGGGAACGGAGTGTCTTAACTAGGTTCCCTCTGTCTACCCTGCCGTGTGCGGGATACAGCGTGAAACTGATTGATTAGTTTTATATTTAAATAAAAAATATTATTTTTGAAAAATTATTTAGAATTTTTTTACTTTTTAGTTGGTAAATCGTTATATCTAAATTGTATACTTTTATTAGAAGTTCATAACTTTTGCTTTGAAACTATTGCTATATATAACTAATAAGAAAAGTGATAAAAATATAAGAACAATAAATTAAATTTATATTATCTTATTTTCTGTCTGTCTGTCTGTCTGTCTGTTTGCTAATATACGTATAATTTTTTTTGCGTACCTTTTTCAGAAATATAATATTAATAAATCAATTACAAATTATTATATATTACTACTTCTATAAAATATGAAAACAAACTCTTAATTTATATTTATAAATAGGTGATATCACCAAAAAATAATCGAATAAACAATATAACCAAGTCATTGTTTTAAATGAATGAATATGATATTCTATGGATAAACAATTATTATCCGCACTGTGAATAGACGCGAGCGTGTGCGTCGCAACTTGCAGAATATACGGCAGCACAAAGTTCTTTTGTCACGATTATCGTGGAAAATCCGATCGGGGGGAAGTGTGGCGGTTGCTTTCAACGGCAAACTGCATTATGAGTTATCTGGAAGCTGTACACTATATTATATACAGATTTGTGTAGCCAACTCGAACGAGACATGTCACAACGATAGGGACCGATAGCGCGTCGATGTAGAGGTGTCGCTATAGAAAGTAAATACAGAATAATTGTAAAATATTATGATTAAATATTAAAAGTAACACTTTAACAGGAGCCGATTAATGTTATTCGCAACTTTGTTCTGATTACAGCTATCCATTGAAAATATCCATAAAAGTCGAACATTACGCGAAACAAAGGAGGGTGGGGCGGGTATTAGGTGCTGCCGCCATTGAACAACTTTTGTCCCATTGTGTGTCCACTAGAGGGAGGCCGAACAAAGACACGGCTCAGGCATAGACCGAAATTCATCAGCAACACGATTGTTTGCCACATAAAGGATGGCATTGTCGACAAATATGATATAGTAATACAATGTGGATGCTCTAATTAGAACGAGGAACTTTGCTGAAACAGTAAAGCACAACTAGCCGGTTATAAAGGAAACTTAACTGAGATTATCCCGTTTTGTTTTGTTTTTATATAAAAAAGAAATATTACTTGAAAGTTTTTATGGGGCTGTGGAAGAAATGCCTTTATAAAGCCAAACAGCTTGATGGGTGACCTTGTGGAAATTATCTTTTTTGAGGTCATCTTGCCACTTCAGAGCAAGTATGTATAAAATTTTATTTCCTTATTTTAATACCGTTTTAAATTGAAAAGATTCTATTCTTATAGAAAATCGACAGGACGCTGATGCGAGCATCATTATATATATTCTCTTTACATTTTCATAGCACCAAACGCCGTCCAGGCAGACAGCATGTACCGAAGTGATTCCCGATCACAATGGCTCCAACTTTCCCTTTTTTCCTATTTGAACTCACTTAAACCGACCACGATTTGCGGTTTCTCCCTTTTGTTTACCCTATTTGCTTGCGACGTCCTTTCATATTCGGAGTACTTGAGTAATGTTATTATTGTATCGTTTTACAAACTAACAGGATGAGTGCTCGTTGCTTTCATATGCTTATAATATAAAATATTAAAGTAACTATAACTTTAGGTAATAATTTAACTGTGCTAAAAGCAGAGATTCTAAATTCAATGCCCAATCGGCATAATGAATTATTCTTATTACCGCGTTCCGGTATCAAGACAAAGTAGTGTGCTGAGTTTAGACACTCCATCTTGAAAAGCGGAGAATAAAGTGTCTTATTAGAAGGTTCCTTCTACCTATCCTGGTAGAAGAAACATAAGAAATAAGTAACTGTTTTAAAAGTGTATAACGAGTATCTACTGTATGTACTGTAGTATCTTAATAAGATACATATGATTCGTATCTTAACATAAGGAATAGGGTTGTCACCATGCCTAATCTACCATCGCTTGTCATTCAAAACTATTGTGTCTCATCGCCAGCCCATTGTTTAGGGCATTCGATAAAAAGGCTCTTTGGCTGTTTTCCAACTGGTGGAAATGTGTCCCTTTGTAATGTGAGGGGGTAAGGGCATGTCAAAGAACGAACTGAGTGATTGCGTGACAATCACTCTCCATTTTATTTCTCCATTCTATTTGACTTTTTACATATTATAGAACTAAAGTGAATTTAATAATACTAACACTTTATAATGTATGTTACGTATCAAATCTTGATATATATATATATATTTGGTTCACAGTGCAGCGTTGAGTTCCGCCACTCAACAAGCAAAGTATGTAGAATGCAAAACAGAGTGTTTTGCGTTCTACGTACGCGTGTTTTGCGCTTACCACCCTTGCTTGTTGAGTGGGATTTAGCAGAGTAGGCAGAGAGATATTTTGATACTCTGCTAAATGCAGAATAAAGCTACAATCTCTAATAAGAATTCTTAATCTCAATTAACCTTAATATAAAGAGAACCTGGATATCACTATACCGAAATAGGAGTGACAAATAATACATGAGGTACATGATACATAATATGTAGATAGTCATTGTATATATAACAGTAATTTATGGTGTTTCGTGTTGTAAACCCTAAAAGTGCGACACCCTTCATTAATGGAACATTAATGGTTAAATATTACAAATTGTACTACAATTTTGATTACAATAGAATTTTACCATTAGGTATTTCCGTGTACGATATATGGTAATATTCATTTTAACATGGACTCTATACTTGACAAATAATATAATAACATAAAATTACATTCTATTTATTTTAGCTTAGGAGAATTTGAATAGTGATAATATAATTTATCTTTTATTACTTTCTGCCTGTTTCGGAAATTCATCTTTCATTATTGCAAAAGTCAATTTTCGACATCATACCTTAAAAATTTAAACTAATACCAGTATATTATTATAATTGTAGTATTATTAAATAAAATGAAGAATACATAAACATCCAAATTTCAATAAAGAAGGCTGAGGGCAGCTTTTTACCACCTGGGACCCACTCATAAAATCTTTGAAGGCTCAATCCACCATACCAGAAGGCAAAATACAGTCAGCTCATTTTGGAGGTAGTTTGATATAAAAATATGTCAAATGACAGACAAATGCCACCTCAGTCTGACCATGGACTACTGCAAAGTGTTCGCATTTGCATTGCACATTTAGTATATAGTGTTGGAAATGATAACATATAAATATAACATTTACAGATCAAGTATAAAATATTATTTAATTAGGAAAGTATTACTAGGTTTTAAAAAATACACCGCCACATTGGTCTCTGGATGTATCACGAACACAAAAGCAGCAAAGAATGGTGCCAACATACAAAGGATAATGGAAAATAGGTTACTGTGAAAGGTTGACTAAAATTCTCTTTATTACATTTTTTATTTACCCTCTATTATGTGTACATATGTCTATAGATATATCACCCCCTTTCTATAAAGACGCCACAGTTGAAATACATTCTACTGTTCGCATGTTCATAATGAATTCAATCATTATTTTATTTAAATAGTTTTGTTTCCAGTACCGTTTTTTTTCTTTTTAGCTTCACACTGGCTAGGCAAAGAAAACCTGGAAACTTAGTGGTTAAGACACTCCGATCCTCATTAAGATACTTCCATTGTCCATTTGCCAAATTCTTGAGTCATCTCGTCTCGGTCACAACGACGAAGTTGTATATACCTACATAGTTACCAGTGAGTGTTGCCAGTGTTGACCTATGACGCTGACATGGTCCTTCACCGTGAGCCCTAGCCAACCAAGCAACAAAGTTGCTGAACCAAAGATGGTGAGAGCTACGCTTTTATTTTTTCTCTACGCGATATTACGCGATAGAATCGAAAACGATGAAATCTGTAGACAAACACAGGTTACCGACATAGATTTCAAAATTTTCGAGCTGAAGTAGCAATCGGTAGGCCATTTCATTAGGAGGACCGACAACCGTTGGGGAAGAAAGGTCCTTAAATGGCGACCACGTCTCGGCAAAAGGAGCACAGGCCACCCTCCAACCAGGTAGACCAACGGCTGAAGCAGACAGTGGGAATCGTTGGACTTAAAGAAAGCTGGATACAGTAGTGGACTTTAAAAGGCTGATGCAGGGATGGATGGATAGGTACTGCATATTGCAAAGTATTTTGTTCCAAAATACGTACCATAAAAATATATGTTACGGTAAATATGTTATTTAAAAGCGTTCTATCAGTGCTGTGTTAACATATCAAATTTAAATACAAACAATCTCACATAAAAAAGTTGTTTTATGTATATAAAAGGAACTTAAACATAACGGTTAATATGAATACATCTAATAATTTAATATTATCCTCCTCATGATAGTGCTGAAATAGAGTATCGGCCACAAAGAGATCCACTCAATAAAGTGAAGATAAATCACAACCGCGATCGAGCTTACACTTTAAAAGCCTTAAAACTTCTTTATTAAACTAGTTCAAGTTGTGACATTGTACGATATTATGTCATTTATTTGTGTGTCATTTCAAATCTCGACTTTTAAATACCTACCTCACTAAGTACGATATGTACCCAAAATAATACTATGAGGCATGAGGCATGAGGCTAGTCGCCTGACGGGGGCACAAGCGTGTTCAATAGGTTGTGAATTCGATTCCCATTCGAGGAAATGAAACATTTAATAATGTCGTTTCCTCCCTCTAGTAGCAAGGTAAGCACAGCGTTGAGTTCCGTCACTCAACACGCAATGCCTCCAGAATTCGACGGATAGTGGGATACAGATGTGTCTTATGGGTACGGTAAGCGTGGATCTGACAATTAGCGTTAACTTGAAAAACATCAATATATTTTTTACCGATTTTATATTCGTTCTTTTAGCTCTACTTAATATCTTTAAATTAGCTTGCAAGAGGTAATAAGAAGTTAGAATACGTACGTTTAAATAGTGTTAAGACACTCCGTTACCCCATTGGAGCCGAAATTTGGATGCATTGCATTGTACCAGAGCGACAAAAATTAAATCTAAAATTTTTGTCGAATGAGAATTAAACCCACAAACTGTCGGATTTACAGTCACATTATAATACTCCTGCGACACCACTGGCTTGTTAATAAAGCGCATTATAATGACATAAACTTTTCTGTTTCCTTTTAACATCCTCACTTTCAAATGTATAGACAGACAGATAATCAGATATAATAAGACAGATAAATAATAAAATAGTGGCTTGTGGTTTATGTTATATTACATACAATATTTTAAACCATGTTTATTTATAACCTTGAATAAAAACTTCATAATAAAGATTATATAAAAGCTCTTTGTAAAGAACAAAATCAGGCTTCAAACATTATTAAGAGACGAGTGATCGGTGCTCTGGTGAATTTCGGTTTATGTTCAACGCTGAAGTCTTTGTGGCTCTTTCAGCAACACAATAGGGACAAAAGTTATTCAACGACAATGCGAGCACCAAATACCGATCGTCCAGACCCCCCACCTCCCATCCCCCCATTTCAAGTAGGTGCCTAACCATTGTTTACTTTAATATTCTTCTTTTATGTATATTATCGATAAAACTATCAATATAATCGCGAAATTAAATATTGTAATTGCGCTAATGTAGGTCTGTATTAATATTTGTTCATTTATATTTTAATACATATCTATTTAATCACAACCTTCGCGACTACTTAACTCTATTCTCTTTAGAGGTGAAATTAAGTTCTATTTTCTCCACTTATATACTTCTGTTTACATAACGCTGTTTATAGAGTATTCCATTCCAATCCATACGTATAGATTGGAATGGAATACTCTATAATCTCTCTTTAATAATTATCTACTCTATAATGATAACAAATGTATTTGCAAAATATTACATTTTTTTAACCAAAATTTCAATTATTTGATAAAACATAAGTAAATAAGTATAAGTTTTATCAAATTATAGCCTTTTATATCTACTAAGCTACCAAGACGCTGTCGTGGCGCAGGTATTGTAAACGGCAGTTGTGGGTTCGATTTCCGCTCAAGGAAAAGAAATATTTATTTTTATTTATTTTTCTTCTCTCCGGTAACACGGCCGAACGTGACGTTCAGTTCTGCCATTCAAAATGCATTGCCTCGAAATTCGGCGGGAAATAGGGAATGAAACTATCTGAAAGGAGAACGAAGTGTTCCCAGGTTTCTTTGCCTACTCTGCTATGTGCAAAATACAACAAAAAATTAAAAAAATCAACAAGCCTGGATAAGGTGGGAGTTTATCGCACAGAGATTTAAATAATTTAAAGATACGAGTATATTGGAATAAGTTAATTTAGTCTCAGGTTTCTAATTAACGTTATAAAACTTGATAAATTGATAGTGGGACTCTCAGCTTTTACTATTTGCATAGAAGTAAGTTATTTCACACAATTCAATTAGTTTATGGAAATTTAATTTAAATTAAATTTTATTTTATTTACGAGATGATAAAAATTACAACTAAGAAGTTCTTCTCATTCTTGATGTTAATAATAACGTGTGTGGATTGTTTATTGTGACAAGATTATTAAGATTTTTGAGTCGGATTTCTGTTTAAGTCTCAGATCTCAACCGATTGTAGAGTCAATAATTATAACTTTTGTTGTTTTTAATAGACAGAGATATTTACACATTATTCGTTGGCTATAAATACTTCAATTAAAAGGTTATCGGTCAAGAAATATAAAAAAAAAACACCCTTATTTTCCAAACACCGAAATCTTTAACTCTTCACAGCTCTACAGTGTCGAACAAAGCTGTCGAGATGATATCATGTTTAACAATATTTCGTCAGTTACTATTCAAGACGGCCACCGTTACAAAAAGCCTGAACGCTCGCTACAAAACCTGCGAAGAATGAATGGGTGTGGGTGGTGGGGGGTATGTCGATTCAATGGGGATGTGTAGTTACGTAAGTATATTTTGTGGTGCGTGCTGGGGGGCGTGCTATCTACACTTTAAACATTTACAAATATGTTTGACATTTGACATATATTATAAATATCGATTGGTTTTTAGTATTTGTTAATTGAAATCATGGATCGCGCTAAAAATATTTGACGAATAAGAGTAGTGATGAAGTATCCAATATTGATGTTGACAAATATGTTACTGTACTAGTAAATAATAAATACTATTGTGATCAATGACAGAAATTAAACTTAAACAGACAGAGAAAACATTGTAAAAATTAGTCAAATAATTTAGAATTTTATAGCCTTGTTTTTTATACTTCACTTCTTTTATTAGTATAAGCCAACGGCTCACATAGTACGTAGTAGACTATTACATTTTCAAATAAGCATGACTAATGAGTTCTTAACAAGTAAATAGCAGGTTCTTTTTAGTCCCTGCGTCGCGGGGCCACACAAAAGTCATATACTGGCGGTTTTGACGAACAACTTTGAGTGTGACCCCACAAAGCTGTGGAACGTCATTTAAATGCACACGTCTCATTGGCTCTGAATGCTTCAGGGAAGTAGAAAAAGAACGGGCCAATTACGGAGCTTTTGTAGCGACGCGACCTCTCGAAGTCTTGAGTGTAACTTTATTTTGTAGGGATTCTCCTTTCATTTTGGAAGTTCCGATTCGCCACATATCAAACGCTATGATAGCCAAAACATCGAGCCGGGCTTAATTAGAAATGATCCCTTACTTGCAGGCTGAGCTTCTTAGAGAAGCTACGAAAATGTGACTTGCAAAAAAAAAAATAATATTTCGACTTACGTGAAACATTCAAAGGGGGTTTTTTTTTTTTACTTTCTCAAAAATCTTAAAGATTTTCTTTAAGTAAAGTAGATTCTTTAAATGAAGTACGTAGCAAAGGAGCGCAATCCATTGGCTAGCCAACCGACTGAAGCGAATCTTTGTGGTTACCTTTCCGTTTCTTCGCCTTCTTTGAATCGGATTCTTTTGAGTGAAAATATAGACTGTATAATAAATAGGTACGTATAATATTACTTCAGACTTTCATAAAACCTACCCACTGAATAGTTCTTTCATTTCGAGTTTTATAAGGATTATTGTGTTTATTATGTTAAAAATACTTTCAGATTTGTCAAATTAAAGATTTCATCAATCGGTATAATGTTTATAAAACGTTCAGAAAGTGGAAAAAAGTGAGATATTTCGATGATGCAGTGATGATACGTGAATGAATTGCAATCATTACAATTATTTTACATAGAATATTTTAAATCCTTATCCAAATTAATAATTTAATATTTAAGGCTGTTTCTGAACCTGTGTGTCGGTGCCGGTGTCCTTTTCCATAAAAAAAAATTGAATGTCAGTCAATTCTGTTTATTAAATGAATAATCGTGTAGTTCAAGCGAGCGATGTCGCGGGCGGGCCGATAGTTAAAATATATAATACTTATATGAAAACAGTGACACGTTGACCATCGTTGAATAGAACCAAACAGAGTGCCTGTACCTACCTCCTAGGAAGCGAATGGATGGTGAATATGGACCTCCGATCAAAATACATTAATGGCGTTTGGTCGTTCGTTAGCGAGCCTTCAATGCGGCGGCGGCGGTCCACCCGCTATAAATTCCGTATTGAGCGGACACACCAACAAAGCGCGTTTTGTCTTGCAAATGAAAACGCGCACATTTCGCGGTATTGTGCGCGGCTGTTTCGGCGCCCGCCGTTCCCGCCATTATTAACGGCGAACATGAAAGACAAAAGGTTCGTCTGCAGCACTGAGGCTGGCCTAGATAGCAGATTATTGTACTAACACAATAGAAGCGGTAATTCCCCGAGTCTACCATTATTTTGTTGTTTGCAAGTTTATCGCGTCAATCGATTTCATCGCGATCGGCTTTTGTTTTGCAGTGGAGTTTCATAATTATTTTATAAAGTATTCAAATGAATTGGCTTTTTGTTTTTTTTTTTTTATTAATTATCTTGTATGGAAAGCAAAACAACACTCGAACTACAACTTACCCAACATCGTCGAAGAATATTGTGAGGAAATGTTTATTTATTTTAAATGTGCTGCAAGTTAAATATATTTATATGAAAAATGGCATAAATGGCATAATTTAAACGGCGTACAGCCTATATATATATATATATATATATATATATATATATATATATATATACTAAATGTTTTGTTTGTATCTTTTAAATATTACCACTAAATCGATATGTAATTAAAAAATAGCAACTAAAATTAAAAAAATATTCAAGAAATGTATACGTATGTTAAAAGATAAAACAAAAACAAAAAATAATATCATAGCCGAAATCTAACTGGAATCCTATAAAGCACTCACCGCCAAGTTTTCACAGTAGAATAATTCCTGTATTCTCCAAAAAATGCACAATATAAATCACAAAAAACGACACCATCACTAAAACAGTTCAGGCACTAAGTACAAAACTATAAATGACAATATTTGGCGGGAAATCATTTCCTACGAAAAAGTTCGAGCGAGCTTAGGTAGGCTCTATGTTTTGCTGCCAAGCGTTCGTGTTCTATGAGATACTGCCACAGACTGCGAGCCGGCCGGCGAATGAACTGCACGCTTAGAGCTTTCCCGCGCCGAATCCTTGCGCACCACGCTTAATCTCAACCATCCCTGATCCATCCTATGCATAAAATACAAGAACGCATAATATTAAATCTATAAGCAAGTAATCGCTTTTTGTTATCAAATATGTCTTTTAATTTAAAATATATATAGGTTTCAGTATAATACATTAATGGGCTTCTATAACAATTGCTATAAAAAATCTGTATATTGTAAATAAAAAAAATAAGTTAACTGATAACGTAAAATATAATCCTAAGAATATGTGGATATATCAAAACGCCTTTAATTTCCCGTGTTTTTGAAATCCATAAATTCGGACATACATATTCGTTCAGACAAAATATGCGTACAGTACGTACCTGCGGTATGTTTACACCTGTTATATACTTACATAAAAATATTTCGAAATAACTTCGTAAAGGAAAAACAGCTCATGCTTATTAAATAATAAATACTTGGTGTTTTAATAAATAAATGATTTTAAAAATTGAAATTGTGATTGACTGAATTGTCAGATATGTAAAGATATTAAGGATGGAACATTTGCTGAGTTATTACCGTGTCATCCTTGCCCTTATATAGAAATTTATAAAGGCAAGAATGTATATAATATATGTATTTAAAGCATACCAACATGAGGCCGTCGTGTAGGGACACAAGCGTGCGACTGTCAACGCGATCGGTTATGAGTTCGATTTCCACTCGAGGAAAAAATATATTTTATAATTTATTTCTCTCTCTCTGGTAGCGAGGAGCGGCGCTGAGTTTTAACACTCAAAACGCAATACCTTCATAATTCGGCGGAATGCCGGGTACAGAAATATCTTATTGGAAATAGTCTTATTACTAGGATCCCAGGTTCCCTCTATCTACCCTGCTATGTGCAGGATACAGCGTGAAGCGTGATTTAACATATATATTTATAACCTAACAAAGATCAGGTGGTTTATTGCTTTAGTGAAAACCAAACACTACCAAACTGCTATATCTCGCAAAAGGAAGCACCAAAGACTGTAGAAGTTGATATAAGGTGAAAACGTTGAGTAATATGTCCGATGACAATGGTGCGAATGCGGCACAAAGCGACACGCTGTATTGTGTCAGCCCACACAATACACCTTGCATACACGCCAGCAAATTTATGTTGCGCTTATATACAATAAAAATGTCACGCAATTAACGAATACACGTATTATGATAAAATTGTTTATTAGTTATACAGTGTACTTTATTTAATAATGAGTAATCACGTTTGTGAAATAATCTCGTGTATGTATTTCAAATTTATTTTTATGTTACCTTAAAAACTTAATTTATCAAACAAGTAGAAGAAAAGTTAGGGGAAAATCCTTGTCTAGTCTCTGAAAATAAATAAGTGTTAAGGAATAAAATAAGTTTCGCGGTCCACCATTGTGCGAGGAACCGCCTCCCAGTCCAAACAGTATTTCTATTGTGTCTGCCATTACCTAGCCCTCTTTCGCCTTTTGTATTCGCCTCTTCTATTGAAGTGAGACCTTCCCAATGACGCTTTATGGTCGCTTTGAAGTATGCAAGATATATACTTACGTGCCTCAACATAATTCTAAAATATTACAATATTATGCCTCTAATGAGGTATTACTTCTTACTACTAGTATTACAATGATAATGGTTTCACTTTGATTAGGTATATATCTATAGATTATGTATGGAATATCTCGAATAAACGCCGATAGCGTAAATTAAAAAGCATAGAAAAATTACGGAATGTCCCGAACTATGTGTTTTTGTAATTTAAATTTAACAAGGAGTCGCTATATAAATTTTTAAATTTAATCAAAATTGACGAAATTCTTTTATAAACTTCCAACCCCCAGTTTATGGAGTAGGGAGTAAATTTGCAAAGCCTAAAGGTTAATACTAGTTAATAAATCTAGTAAATCCACTATTGATGTAACCTCCAATTAGTGTTTATTCAATATAATCCAGTCAATAAATATTAATTTTCTGCATTTCAAAGTGTTTTCGCTATATATTTCTACTTAATAACTACTCACGGTATAGTAATTGTTTAAATTAAATAAATTTATTGCAAAGATTATCTTTAGTGTAAATATCTTGTATTATATTATCTGTGGTCTAAACATGGTCTATACTCTGTGCACCATATTGTATAGTCTGTAGTTGTACACAATATATTTAGTATCTTGTATTCATCAGTCTGTGCGCAACGCGCACGAGGTCCGTATTTCTGCGTTCATTTTCGAGTCATGAGTCACATTTCACATAATGAACTGAATTATGTTCCGCCATTTTGATGGAAGTGCATTGTGAATTCATTTTGTGGTTATATTAATGACACTACGGACAATATCTAATTATAATCTAGTGTGAATTAAGCTATAATTTGGAATTTTGATAGCTTACAGTAAGTATTGAATTATATTTCATTTTATAATTCATAATCATTTTAGTACTATTATTTGTTCAAAATGGCGGCGTGACCGGATTTATTCAATTTTGATGCGGCTTAATTTTTTAAATATATCACATTGTTTCCTTAATGTTATTGCAGCATACTAATATGGACCCGATTCTGGATGCGCCATTGGTGGCGCAATCCATCAACTACCATGGGCAACAATTACAAAAGGCGTGGGAGGCAGAACGAGGAGAAGACGATTTGAGCAAAATTGGTGTAGGACCTCTGGACTTTGCAGTTTATCAGTCCAGACATAAACATCTTACATTCCAAGACCGAGGAAAGCGGTTAAATTTACATCAGTTTATTGCAAAAGAAGCAAATGCTTTATTTGACGCTTCACTACTGGAAGAAACCCCATCATCTTCTAGTTTAGGGGCTGATGCAACTACACCTGAAGATAGTAAGTAGTTAATATTATAAATATATTTTTAATATGTATATACTTTTTATTAATACATATACCTGCTATCATGCCGCCCATTTAGCAAAAAAAATGTTATTGTAGTCAATAGTCAAATTTCCATTTCGCCCACCTGAGCCGCACCTAATATACACCGTTTCGAAAGTGTTTTAATCTTCTTTATAATATAAATGATATAAGATTGCTTCTTGTAGAAATTGAATTCAAATAAATAATGAAATATTCTTTTACAGATTTGTTTGCACTAATGCCACCATTTGAGACTTTTTTAAATGTGGATAAAACTGCAAGATTGCGACATTTTTTTGATGTATGTATAGCAATTTTTTATTGGTTTTACTTTATTTCAAAAATATATCTTTGAATTGTATGCCACATTATAATGCATCAGCTAATTGAGGCCATTGTAGTGCAGCATATGTAAATTCAATGTCTGCGGACTTAATTCCAAATTGATGGAATGAGTTATCTCCATTGTCTTTACTCTGGTTTACAAAAAAAAAGTGTACATCTTATTCATCATCTTATCTTCTGTTCTACTACTCAAGACAATGTCTTGAAAATTTGACAATGTTTGGGGAATGGAACATTTTAACACCAGATTCTGTCTGTCTACCCTGCTATTGTGGGGTAGAGACCCCACAATAGCAGGGTAGGACAGGATGTGAAAGTAAAAACATAAATTATACAATGCCACTTAAAAATAAATACAGTTTGGTCAAATAGTTGTGGCCACTCGGAAGATAGATTTTCTCAACTTATATGCATTGTCCACTCTTTCATGTGTTCATTACTCTAAAATGAAATCTGTGCAGTTGTCTACTGCTAACTTCTGGACAACTTTACCTATTTTGCTTATACTATACATATTAAAAAAATATTTATCATTTTTAAAATACAGAATGTGAAAACTGGTGAACTTATCATTGGAGCAGTGATCAATAGAACAGCCTCAGGAATGATGTTGAAGGTACTATGCACAGCAGCTCCTACTCCAAGATATGTTGCTGATATCAATGTTAAGGTATGAGTGACTATTTCCTTTTCTGTTTTTACTTTCCAGCATATAGCAGAGTAGGCAGGGCAGGGCAGGCTAGTATTAAATACTCCATTCCCTAAACACTTATCTTATTTTTGAAACATGGTGAGATAATGAAAATAATTAATTTTCCTGAGTAAGAACAGGCAGATGTGTAATACAGTACAGTACAGTATACAGTGATATTATACATAAATATGTATAATATCACTGTAGTCACGGCCAGTCATGTGCAAAGGCTCAATTATTTTAAAATATTTTTCCTAATTCTGCCATTTCTCATTCATCATTCATACTGGCTCGAAGAACGGTTCTGAAATCCTCCACATGCAATATCTCCCACTACACCAGATTCCCAGTTGTCTTCTGTGTACCCTGCTATGCGCAGGGTAAACAGTACTTATACTTTGTTGTAGGCAACATAAAATATTTTAGCAGAAAAAGCATTGATTAAAACTGTAGTTTTAACAGTACCAGAAACATATTTTAGACAACATCTACAACATAATAAACAGTGATGTCTTATATCCTAGAATTATTATAAATCTTTTATTATTATTGGGAGCACAGATGTATATTTATAAAAAATATCAATTGGCATCATAGTTATCTATACTTATTTACAATAATTTACCACAACACAAAGGACATACATACAAACAACATCTTCATCTTATAACATAGGAAGGACTAGAAATATATGACTTCATACAATATACAATAATAATATTTTTTTAAAAAATGATAATATTTTTAAGAAAATTAAATAAAAAAATATATTGTAAATATATATACCTAGTGGAAAAATTTCTGACTTCCTAGTAGGGTTTTACTTTATGTATGTCATTTACTCAGTCTTTGATTAAAAATATATGTTCTTATTTCAATTAAATATTAATAAATATACAGCCTTTATTATTGAATGGTCGGATTCTAAAATTATTCATTTAAAAAAAATATATATGTAATGTCTAAAGGAAATCTGTGTTGTTTACAGTTTACATTATTGATATCTAATAAGTATTATTTTTCTAGGCATTTTTGCCAGTTGCAAATATCATACCAGCTGTGGACAAGAAAAATGTGTCAAGAACCTACCTGATGAATGACACAGTGTGCTGTGAAGTTATAGAAGTCATTCCTGACACGGACAAAATGGTCTGCGGCATGAAGGGGGTTACACAGGGACCGGATGATCCCCCGCCTATGCCACCTCTAGGACTCCTCAGCACTGACGACTTTCCCCTAGTGTACAAGTATGTATTGCCATTTATATAAATTAAATCACAGTATTCTCACACTTTGCAGGGTTGCCAATCACATTTTTGTCACACTGTATTTTATTATATCACCTTTTATTGTGAAGATGTTGAACCATTTTGTGAATGTGGAGATGATTAAAACAAACCTATTTATGAAGAAGTTATTATATGCTATTAAGAAGTTTTAAAATCAAGATATAAAAAAGTGATGCTGTGAAGCAACTAAAGTGAATTTAGTCCAGATTACAAGAAGAAAGTAATGAATAATGGAATATTTGAAGAACTATGTTTACTTTTGTTTTGTGTTTTATCATTTAGTGAATGTGGATTTTTATTATATTTTTCACACAAACATTAGGAAATTAAAGACATGTTCTTTATGTGGATAAATGTTTTCACTGTTTTCTGGTCAGTTTTTCAGTATAGATTTAAAACAATTCACCAATAGTGCCTAGTTGCACAAATACATTATTTTGAATTTGCAATGTTAAAATATTTGGATTATAGAAGACATTATTTATGTGTTGATTGGGATGCGTATTTAGCTTTTATTATGGATTTTCATCTGATTTTTCAAAATCTTAACACTTCTAGACGGCTAAAAGGTTAGTACACATATTCCTAGGGTCACTGCATTCAGATGTCTGTAAGCGGAACATTAATTCTGTATTAAATCTAATATTTAATATTGCAGCATTATCTCACAAAACCTTGATTGGACTTTAATATAATCAACATTTGTCGGGCGTTGGCGTTATTTTGTTATTAAAATGGACTAGCCCTGGCTGTTAATATATTTAGCTGATGTGAGGCTCCCAGAGATGATAACAATAGTTTAACAAAGCGACGGTGGTTCGCGCTGTTTTGTTGGATACTAGTCGTGCAGGCCAGCAGGCTATAAAGGAACCATATTCCTCTATTATTTTAGGGTGTTTTTTTCTAGGTTTAGAGAGCAACCTCCGAGACCTATTCATAACACCACATTGTATTGTGACCATAGCTGAGATATTTTGGTAATATTAAAGTCACATTGTCAAGCAGCATCACCTAATCTATGATGTTATATTTGTGTGTGAAAGAAATAAAATTCAAGTAAAATAACCTTTTTTGAACAGCTCCAAGGGAACAGGTGAGGATGAGTATGTGTGAATTATGACTGACATTAGGAATCTATTCTTGAGACGATACATTCATTTTACTCTGAATCTTTTTACAGTCAAGTAATAGTGGAATGTCTCTCGTCTAAAATCAAAGGATACAGCTGTGGCCACATTTCTGCCTTATTAATTGATTATTTTTTTGACAGGAAAACTATGGAAATGAAGGGAGAAAGCTATGAAGCAATTTTGGAGAAGAGTCCTGGCTTCAATAATCCTAACTGCGTCCAATACCTTTCTGAGCTCCTTGGCATCTCCAACATGTATTGCACCAATTTTTCCACTTTGAGGTAAAGTAAAAACATTAATTATTTTTTCCATCAAATTGAGGTTGTTAAGATAAGATTTTGGTTCTTTGTGGCATAGGGGCACAAGCGTGCAACTGTAAACATGATAGTTGTTTGTCCACTTCCTACTTGGAGGAATTGAAATATTTAATATTTTCAATTTCTGGCTCTGGTAAAGCAAATCGCGTTGAGCTCCTCCACTCAACATGCAGTACCTCCAGAATTTATAGGAAAATGGGGAATTGTAATGAACAGATCACAGGATCATTCCCAGGTGTGAGATACAACATGAGGCAAAAGAGTTTCATTTTATCAACAATAATAATACAAACACTTAAAATATTGTTATTGTTTTCAGAGGAGGATTTTCAACATCAGAATATGCAGATGAACTCCGTCAAGCTCAAGCAAACAAATGGGCGTTTCGATCGGTAGCTGAAGGAATTGAATATTTTAAACAGGGACGACATTCTGATGCATTCCAATGCCTAAATAAGGCACTAAGCATTGATCCTAGAAATGTTGAAGGCCTTGTGGCAAGAGGTGCATTATATGCTAATAATGGAACATTCAAAAAAGCTATAGAGGACTTTGAAACTTCACTGAAGCTTAACCCTAATCACGCAAATGCCCGTAAATATCTAGGAGAAACATTAGTAGCGTTGGGTCGTAGTTATGAAGATGAGAATAAAATACCTGAGGCACAAAAGGCATACGAGGATTGTTTAGCTATAATACCTTTCCATGAGGAAGCTCAAAATTCTTTAGATTTTCTTAGAAGCAAGTCTTCTACAAACAAACCATTGATAGAACCTGACGAATTGTTGTTACCTGGATTGTCAGGGGCAAAGTCATTTGAGATGCAGGAGACTTTAAAACAGCTGCTCAATTTAACAGAGAAAAAAGAAAAGAAAAAGAAGAAGAAGCGTGGCAAGGGGAAGAAAAAACGATCAAGCAGTTCATCTTCATCATCAAGTGACTCCTCAAGTTCAAGCTCTTCTTCTGAGTCTTCATCTTCTTCATCAGATTCCAGTGGTGAGAAATTAACAGTATATTATATTGATAAATCTACATTATAATATAGTTTATTTAGTAATATAGCTGTATTTTTTTTCTACTAACTCGTAGTAGATTCAAATCCTTTACATCATATATATCATAGATACAGAAGTACATGTTTTCAGGATCAGATGGACCAAATCGTAAGAAAAAACGTCGTTCCCAATCCAACAACAAAAGGCAACGCTCGTTGTCGCCGCTGAGTAAACGTATGGCGATGTTAGGTGACAGTGACGCGGGATCTAGGACGCACAACTCCCAGTTCAATCATCCCTACGGATATCAACCCCCACCCCCGCCTGTGGAAGAACCGGCCGCTGCGCCGATGAAGTCACAGGCTGATATTGATTATGAATTGAAGGTCAGTATGAATTTATGTAAAAAAATTTTTTGAAAATACTGTGCTTTACAATCTTTTATGCATTTCCTGCTTTTTGTAAAATAGTAACAAAAATTTTGTTGTTTTTGTTGACTGAAAAGCTTACAATTTTATTATTTTTGAGTTTGTTCAACGATTTAAAGCGTAGTTGGCCTTAAAGCAGTATTTATTATTTATCATCAGGTGCGAAAGTTCCTAGAAATGACTAAGGAAGATTCTGACTATGAAGATAAGGTACGCAATTTCTTAGAAGAAACTGCTCAGTATAAGCGCAATCGCAAAATGCAAGAGCTGGGTCAGCAGACACAGCCCGGTGCAGATCATGATAAAAAGAAGAAGAAAAAGAAGGATAAGTAAGTCCAATTTTCTTGCATACAAAATTTCTATTGATGCCACTAAGCACAGTAGGCAAGATATATATTTCGGGGAATATCTATAATTTTTGTGTGTTAAAATGCAATTATTTCGCAGTAGAATTTTATGTATTTAGAGAATAATATTATGATTAAGGAAATCAATCTAAGAGAAAGCAATAGCCAAATTTTTTTAAACTTTTATACAATACTTTTAATATCGATAAATTTTTTAAAAGGAAAAAGAAGAAAGAATCAAAACGAAAGCGCAAGGAGCAAGAGCGTGAAGAGAAAAGAAAAGCTAAGTTGTCGCGCACCTCCAACAACTCTGAGTACAACCTACGAGACTTGGACAATATTGGTGACAAGAAATTACGTGATGCTATAAGGTACCATTTTTATTATTCTACTTATATAGGTTTCTCAAATGTATATTTTTTAAATTTAAATATTTAGAAAAATAAATTAATACGTAAACTCGGAAGAGCTCGAAAATGCGTTTCTTGGAACAACAACTGTGCCAAGTAGTCAGTCTAATAATACATTTTTTTTTTATAATTTTTATACTTTGTTAGCAAAAATTACAACACACTTTATAATATATATTTAATAGATACCGTGCACATAGTAAAAGTAAATTTTTTAACAGAAAAGAACTAAAAGGAAAATCAAAGAGAGATCTAAGTTCAGAAGGCGAATATGAAAGAAAACACAACGAGAAAAGGTAATTAGACTGCTCTACACATAAGTTTATGTAAAACTTTAACTGAATCCTAAAAATTAGTAGTAACGAAAACCTTTTTTTACTTTTTAGCCGTATTCTAGATGAAATGCAAGGCTTGGAAGAATTGGAATCCAAACTTAGCGCGTATCATGTGATGGTGGAGAAGGAAGTACTGGGTAAAAGGGATGGCAGGAATTCAGTCAGCCCTATCGACCAAGCTCCTCCACCACCACTCGAGAAACCAAAATGGAAAATGTCTATGAATGCTGTTAAAGAACCGTGAGTTTTGACGTAAAGTCATTTATTGTTTTGTTATTCAAATATTTGAAATAAAATAAAAATGTGTTAGTTTACACATTGAAAGTGTCCTACCAAGGTCACATGTAAACAATTTACGTGATGTAATTAATGTACCCTATAAACTAAGTGGACTTTTCACATAAAAATACTTTTCCTATTTGAACTCAGTCCCTGAGATTAGAATATCATACAAACTTCAGCTATTATGTTTATTAGTTAAAATAGTCTGGTTAGTGTATAATTAATAATTGTATAAATGTAATTAATGTTTTAACAGGGGTGTTAAGAAAAAGGATACTCCAGTACAAAAAGGCTATAAAGAGCGCTATGCATTTGAAGATAGCTCTGATGATTCACAAGATCACCCCAAGGTAAATTATATACTTTATCTTATTTATCTTGTAACTTTGTATATGATATGATACAAAGTTGTTATCAATGTTTGACGACGGTTATAGGTTCGATTCCCATTCGAGGAAGTTAAATATTTCATTTTTTCACTCTGGTGGTGTGTATGAGAGCAAAAAGTTTGCTCTCATACACAGCAGGATTGAGTTAAGCCACGCAATCCCTCCAGAATTCGGTGAAAAATGAGAAAGGAATGTGAAATTAGGTTTCCTCTGCATTAAATATAATAGTTAAAAACAAGAGGCAGTGTTAAGCCTTAAACCAATTGCGTAACTCTTGCAAACTCTTGCAAAAACGCAATTGCGGCAACAGTGTGCACACGGAGGATATAATTTTAAACTATGGAAAAATTATATACTTTATTCATCTGTATTCTACAGCCATCACCATCAAGCGGCGACAAGAACGTGTCAGTGCGACGCGCGATGGCGATGAAGGAGCCCCCGCCGCTGCCGTCCGCGCCGCCGCCCAAGCCGGGCCGCGAGCCCGACCCTCCCGGGACCGAGCCCGCGCACCCGCACCCCCACCAGCACCAACACCAGCATGCGCATGCACCGGTGAGACTTGCTCTGTACTTCCAGAGGAAACGAATGAACACTTTGTTGTTGTATTTTGTCTGTTGAGATACTTATTCTTAAATGTTGTAGAAATATCTAGATAAAATTAATACCAAATATCCTGGCTTATAGTTTCATGGCACACAAAAGACCACAACAATCTTACATTAGTAACTTAACGTAAATACAATAAGTAAGTAAGTCGTAAGTCGAACTTCATAGAAAAATAAATAATATGATATAGGGTAAATAACAGCACAACAAAACTAAGGATGACGCAATCGATTGCAGAAGCGCGAAATCAATTTTCAGAAGCGTGAGAAGATTATATTAGATATATATGTGACGAAAACTATAAAAAAATTACACATTTAAAAAAAAAATCATGAACATTTTTCGTCGTAAGTCGAGATGCTCGTAACTCGAGAACTGACTGTAATATGCATCTTGTAATATTCCACCATTTAACAGTTTGAATCAAGATTTCTAAGTGACTTTATAAAGTTAATTAGAAACAAATCATAATGCAATGCTGTTACGAGAAAACAGATCAAAATTGAATTGTATAAACACAAAATTATAATATATCTGTTTCCAGCCGGTACGCAAAGGCAACATAGTGTTGGACAAATTTGGCTCATTCCGGTTGGCCAAGGAGGGAGAAACCCCGGTATCGGTCGGTGATGGTCGTCCAGAACAGTTTGTGACACGTATCAAGCCCCCCACCCCGTCCGGACGGCGGCCACGCTCGCCCCCCTCGCCGAGGAGACACTCTTCCAACTCGTCCGATGAGGACCGGCGGTCTGCTAAACGCTCCAGGAGCAGGTTTGTTGTTTGTTATAATATGTACAGCAAATGTTTGCCAATACAAGACAATGCATGCGAAATAAATAAGTTATATGACCTTATTTACAACTTAAATTTAAATGGTGCATTTTTTACTATAGCTATACTCTCATTTTAGTACTATTATTTATAATCAACACATGACAATTTAAGTATACTTAATTAACTGAAATGTTGACGTAGGTCTATCCCGCGCAAGTACCGCGCGCGGTCCCGTTCGCGCTCGCGCTCGGGTTCTAGCGGCAGCGGCTCCGTGCACTCGCGCCGGCGCCGCTCTGCCTCACCGCGCTCGCGCTCGCGCTCCGACGCCAGCCGCTCCGTCTACTCGCGCAGCCGCTCACGCTCGCGCTCTGGCTCCAGGGACAGGTCAGTCCAGCAATCTTTGCGTTTATACAATTATCTAGTTGTAGACAAATTGATACACAATGAGATTCTTTCACTTTTATTAGCCTGACTATAATATAGTACGTTTTCCGTGACGAAAGTTATTGCCGTGTTTTATCTTGTTTAACCAGGGAGATAAAATAATACATTGTTGTCTGAGTAAAAATAGAACTCAAAATTGTGTAATATTGAGAGTTGGCAGGTGCCTATGCCATGATGGCGTTGTAAGATCACATTTAGATAAATCAATCGTTTAGTAATGATTATTATATGTAACTTCAATGTAAGTAACCTAACCGACCACAGGATGCGCCGCATGGGCCGGCGTGGCAACTGGCGCGGGCGCGGCGGATTCGAGCGTGGCACGTACTACCGACCACGCTTCCACACATACAACGGCGGCGGCAATCGCGGCCGCGGTCGAGGCGACTTCCGGCGCGACGACGGACGCCGCTTCCAGCCCGAGTGGCGCGACAACCGCTCGCGCGGGGGACGCCCCTTCCGTCCCAGGAGGGGGGGCGGTGGACGGGGGAGACCGTTCAGGTTAGTTTATAGACTTCAGGTACTTCAATACCTACACGGGACGCAACTGTCGCGCTTAAAGTGCGTGATGAATTAACGATTGAGAGAATTCAGATTTCTGGCTTATAAGTTTTTGGTAAATATATATTTTATTAACTAGTTTATCATGTCATGTCTATTATTTAACAAAACTGTTACGAAAATAGGTTAAAATACTAAATTGAATTAGAAGGAAAAAATGTGCTTTATTTAATTATTAACATGAGTGTGTATATAACAGGGGTGGATTCCGTGATTTCCGCGATAGGCGTATGCCTAGATACTCCAGGTCTAGGAGCCCCGACAGGACTCGAAGATCGAGATCATACAGCCCTGAGAGACGCGACAAGGATAGAGATAGGTAAGTTTTGTTTTTATATGTAATATATGTATATATATATATATTTATATATATATATGTAATATATGTATAAAGTTTTTTTTTAAATATGTATGTTACTAATGATAATCATATATTTTTTTCATCATAATATAAAAAAATGCTATTAATAATATAAATAAAAATTTTATGTTTATATTCTTTTTTACATTAAAAGATATTTTTTGTTGTTAAGAAATATTTTTAAGAACAAAGAATATTTGTAAAAAATATAATATCCAATTGGCAGTTAAATAAAGAAGTCGTGCGCAAAACAAATGATTATTACCATTTTCATTTTAATATAAAATTTTATTTGCTAACACGTAGCTATTCGCGTGACAGCCACCGTAGCGAGGGTGAATACGAAGAAGAAAGGTACGTCGACCGCAAAGAGTACGACGGCAAGTGGGCAGACGGCAACGAGCCAGAACGCAACGCTCACCCAGAGGAAAAACAAGAAGAACCTCCTAAGGAGTAGAGTACCACCACCCACCTAAATATTAAGTTATTATTATATAATAATGCCATTAACGTACATCTTGTAGGCGACTATTGACAAATGTTTTCTTTTAATAATATAAGATATACAATTAATTAGCTGTAAATATAGAATAATGCCATTTAATCCAAATTCTTGCTTTAATTGATTGTTTCCTTTTTCAACATTTGAATTTCATATTTGGCGGGGTCTGGTAGTCATTCCAAATAGATGTATTCACATGTAGTCCGTCACATGAGTGCAATTTGTGTGCGATATGCAAATTAAATGTGATTTAAAATAAATTGAGTTTTTTTTTTAACATCTTCACGCGTATTTCTTAACCTACATAAATCATATAATATTTTATTATATTGTAGTGGTTAAGTTTTTAAAGTTAGTTTAAATCTATTTATAAATTATATATGCAGCTTCATCCTTTTTAAGGCAGTGTGGTAGTAAGATACGCCACTGCCGCCCTATTATAGAGACACTGCGTGTTGAGTGGCAACTCTTTATCTCGTGATTCATCTACCAGAATGAGCAAAATGAAAATATATTTTTAAGTATATTCTTTCCCCTGAGTTGCGACGGCCATGACAATAGTTTTTGAACAGATTATGATTTATCTATAACACTTAACATAAACTGAGCGTTGAAAGGCCACTGGTAGGTGTGAATATAATAAAATTGTAAATAATCGCTATTTGCACATAACAGATATATAATAAAATCTATTATACATTTTTTATCAGTGTAATAAGCCTAAATGATTTTTTAAATTTATCAGCTTATCTATGTGTGCTTGCTGGTTTTAGAAATAGCTTAACTGATTCAAATGCAGTTTGCACTGTTATACTTTTGACAAACTTCTCATAACATTTAGTGTTCGTTTTATTAAGGAGGAAATTCTTAAATTTACATTAAGTACGTACGCTACAAATGGAGGAATAACTCAATTTTAACTTTTTAGTTTTTTTATGGAAATTGATTTTCTTGTTCAAAATTATTAAAAATTAAATTATCATAATAAAAATCAATTTATTGCTATTACCAATTATAATTAACTAATTGATTATTCATCATTATTATCTAAAATAAATATATAATATGATTATAATTAAAACAGCAGAATAGAATAAATAAATAATTTATTTCATGTATTTTGCACAATAAAATAAAACAATTGACAACTACAAAATGTACTTAGTTTGTACTAACTGACTAAGCCAGCTTCTTCTTTTTCTTATTTTTGTTCTTGCTAGTTTTATCAACATTCCAGTACCAGAACAATTGCAGTACTAAGACTCCATTAGTAATAGTTGATACACAATAAGTAAGTATTATAATGAAATCGCCAGTCTCTTGTATTGATGTGAATATCCTGGCTATGCTGCCTGCAAACAGCATCAAACAGGTGACAGCAGATAATTGACCTGTGCTCCCACTCCTGTAGTTTGTGAGGATTTGTATGGACTGAAAAAATTATAATAGTTTTATAAGATTTAGAAAAATAGAAATTGGGAAAGTATCTAGATGTTTACTTATAGGTGTCAGTTGCATGTTCATTCAAGATATATGTAAGTTATAAGATATTTTTGATTTTCTAGTGAAGAAGTTAAAGATTTGATAATATACCACACATAGCGGGGAGAATCACACAGAGGAAATCTATGTACCTAGTGTTAAGATACTCCATTCCTTATTATACTTATATCGTTTAAACTTTAAAATTGTTGGAAATAAATGTAAGATATAATAGTGTTTTCAAGCACATTATACTATGTTTTAATATAGTATTTATAACTTATATAATTATATAAAAACAAATATAATTGGTTTTATATAATTATTTACCTATAATATACCTACCTATATAATACCTATATAACTACATCAGCTCATGAGGGCGTTGTTACAAATTATTGTAGTAATTAGAATAATACGAGTTTCACATACCTTAGCAGCAACTATGATAGGGACATTGGAAGCTTGCAGTGTCCACAATACATTTTCCGGTGTAAATTCACTTATGAGAACAGCGACAAGGCCTACGTAACTTGCCAGAAACAGTGAAGCTTTTCCAGATGATCCTCCATAATACAAAACCAGCGCACCGATAAGAGCCGTTTGAATTGCTAGAAATGTTCCCTCACCCCAAGCACTGAAAAAGAATAATTGTAATTAAACTGTTTACATTTATTTTCTTGAATATTATTTTCAACCTTGAATATTAATCACTACTATATAAGTATATGTTTTTTATATCATTTTTTTAAACTCAACTAATGATTTTTTTATACAAATATTTATTTTTATTGTACAATAAAGTAAGATTCTTACCTAAAAGGAAAGTTCATAACATAACTGTATGTAAAATTGGCAGTAATCGCGAACAGCTCCAAGCACACTCCATAGATATTTATACCTTCCGCGCTTTTACTGCCTAATATTTTTACTATTTGTGGTACTTTCACTAATATTGATCCAGCAATAATACCGATACCAAGGCCTGTACTTAGCGTTGATTTAAAACAAGGCACTGAAATAATATAAAATACAAATTGTAACATTATTATTTATTAATAAAAATTCATGTAAATTATATGCAAATAACATACCATCAAGGAAGTTATATTTAACCAAATATTCTTCGTAACACTTTTCCGACAATACGGAAAGTAATAAGCCTTGTAAAAATTCTGTCATTTTAGCGATTCGGTGACTAAATACGTTTATTTAAAATTACAGAACCAATTGTAAGTATTTACTATCTAACACCTAATTCGCCGAGACGACATTGAATAATATTTTAAATTGATAAATCGTTTTGAACTTTGATGCCTCGCAAATCGCAGTCGTATATGTTAAACTTAAACAGTGTTACCTTATAGTTTAAAAGATATTTCCTCGTAAAAATATAATTTTACAGTACCTAAGCACAATATTTCTTGATCTGAAAAAAAAAACAAACACAATTTGAAATAAATAAATCAATAATTTTTTTATATAATTATAAGATTATTTTTAGCTTCATGCTATATCCCGCAAATAGTAGGAGTTAGCCAGAGTGAACCTGGAAACATGGGAGTATTAAGGTACTTCACCCATTTAGACACTTTCTACCGAATTCTGGAGGCCTGGAGGTATATTTTTTAAATTAGTGTATATATTGAAATATATATTTGTAATAGGAAAATTTATTTTCTGGCAGCACTTGTGTTGTAATGAATATGACGTTGATGTAAGTCTAATGACGTGTAGTCTTCTGTTCGGAAAGTTAAACTTCTGAAATAGAACAAAAGTAATAATTGACTTTATATTATAACAGACTAAAATGCGGCTTCGCGTGTTTTATAGACAAAAGATACTATTTTTTAAATAAAAAGTACACATATTCTTAAAGATTTTATAAAGGACATACAATTTTAACAACCTTAGAGATTTTAAATGTGAAAAAAAAAAATTATAATCAGTCGAATAGTCTTGGCGTGAAAACATTACAAGCAAACTTACATTCACATTAATAATATTAGTATGTTTTCATTTAACGTTGTTTAAAATCTTAAATAGTAAAAAGACAATTCAATTTGATATTATGGAAATTGCAGACAATTAAGACATGGTGTTTTCTGAAAAAAAAAAAAAAAAAACAAATATACATTTCCCGAGACTCGGGATAGACACTATGAAGAATGACTTTTTACCATCTAATAACTACTTATGTCAACTAAAGCATTTTTTTAAAAAATAAAACAACCATTTTGATAATTAATTTATTTTTGTTCATGCCTAGTAAAATTATATTGTGCTTGAAGTAAAAATGAAAATTGCAGCAGCATACAATCTCTAACATAAAAAACCCTCGTATAAATATTAAGGACCAAAGACTATATTAATTTCTGACAGTATAAACGAAACATCGTATAAACGAACGAAAAGTTATTGAAATTTTAAAAGTTATTGAATAAATAAACTACTGTATATATTACTTAATTATAAAACTTACCTTAATAGTAGACTTAACAATTAAAATTTATGCAGACTTAATAGTAGAAATGGCTGTGATCTGTTACAAAAATAATTACGTTTTGTGACAGTGCTAAATTTAACTAAAATATTTATAAGAAAAGCGTTTATAATTGATTTAAAAAAAAAATTCTTGCAATTATTGATACCTCAACAACTCTACATCTACATAACAATATCTTCTTTCTATAGATCATCTATAAATATGCTGCAGTTCACTGTTTATTGCTACAAAATCCAAGGCCTCTCTTTTTACTATTTAATTAGTATTAAATCAATATTTATAAAATGGTTTTTACATTTAGATCCAGATGTCATTATTAAAAATTTTGCACAAAAACAAAATAAATTAATAGCTTTTAATTTGCAAAACAAGTCTCATTTAGATTGCCCATTTCCGAAATAATGCGAAACTTTTGTATGAAAATTGTTTAAAATTTTTAAACATATTTCTTACTAGCAGACTCAAGCAGCTGTGCGTGTGTCTTACCTCAGACAGTGGGAACATCTCCTTTTAGATTTTATTAAATAGATAATAATAATACGTGTTACTTGCATTTACAACAGTGGAAGGATTTTAATATTGCTTACATAGTCCTATGTTAGTAGAAAGTTTTTTATCAGTTGATAGTTTGTTAAATTCTTTTAGGTTTTTATGTCATTAATAAAAGAATGGAAGCTTGTTTTTCTTTACAAAGAAATTTAAGGGTAAAAGAAGAAGTATCTTATATGGACATATATAAAGAAAGTTCAATGTCAATTTGTAGTAGTAAATCTTAAATTATGTATTGTTGGTAGACAAGTCAAATTAACAATTGTTCAATGTACAACTGTATTATAATTAAATATGAAGCCTGCTTTTAAAAAAGTTTTATTAATCATACTATTAAACAGACTTTGTTTCTAAGAAAATTAAAATATGATAATTTTGAAGATAAAATAATGGACAATATGAATTTTACTGGTCACTCAACAACAAGATAAGGTTTGAATTTGGACTCGTTAAACATAGTTATTAGACTAGATTAAATTTAATTTTCTAGTACTTGTTGTCATGATAATTATGACAAGTATAATGTATTTTTTATTATTAATTTAATTCTATACAACATTTAGACAACAGCTTCAATGCCGTCGTAAGCAACTCACAAATAATTTAAAATATGTATTGCAAATAATGCATAATATATAGTAATATTTATTTAATACTAGCTTTTGACCGTGGTATTGCTTGCATAACTCAGCGGTTTCGACTCTGCCTAAATATGTCATGCAAACTCCAAACATTTATTTTACACTCCCTAAGGATGAATTTAGATAAAATTGAATACAAAGTTAAAAAAAATTCTCATATTTTTCCTATTACACAAACTGTGTCCTTATATTAGAAAGTAAAATGTTTATAAGAAATAGACAAATAAATACTATTGAATGTACATTATACATATCAAACCCTAGTTTTGACACTAAATTACAATTTCTGCACATAATAATTAAAAAAGAAACACCTTAATCTATGTAGTTATGCAAGTCCTCAAAGTGGTTTTAATGAAAATGATAATTTGGGCCTTGAATTATTCTTTCCTAAGATTTTCTTTTGTTCTTCTTTAACCCTTTTCTCTTGTTCTTTCTTCAGTTTCTGTCTTTCTTCATCCATTTTTCTTTGTTCCTCGATCATCGCTAGTCTTTCTTCAGCCTGAGAGATATAAAAAAGTGTTTTAATAATAATATTTATGTAAGTTGTGAGTTCAATTCCAATTCAGAGAAATGTAATTATTTTTATTTTCTTTATTTAGTACTAGTAGCAAGATAATTGCAGTTAAGTTCCCCCACACCAAAACATGGCAGAGAAATTGGGCAGTTCGTAGAGCACATAATAGATGAACATCAGATTCCTTGCTAACAATGTGTATGTGTCACCATAAGATTGTAAAAACCGTTAGTTCATAATTTTTTTCTCTTTAATCGCTGGCCCTGATTGGTTTAACAGCAACATCGTCCAATACGCATTGTGACCACAGAGCTAAGAATCTAAAAAGGTATCGAGAAATGAAACTTTGTTTATGTGATATAAAGTAGTATTCAGAATATTTTTTGAATATATTCGAAAATTAAAAAATAAACAATTAAGAATTATAAGATTATTATATACTGTGACTTTGGTATTTATGTGCTAACATTTCCGCACGCAGGCAGGGGTACGGATATTTAAGTGCAGATTCGGTTAGTTTAGGGTAGTTATTTTTAAATTTAAAAGTTTCTAACCTAACCTGCACTTAAAAATCGCCTAATCTGTAGCAATGGTGGCATAAATATAAACATAAATATTACAAAATTTACCGTATACATGCACAGACGCATACGTATATACATATATAGATATAGTATAAAGTTACAAACATACATAGGTACTTCGCAAATGCACATTAAAGTAAAAATTAAAAGAAAGAGTTTCAGTCAACACAGTGTCCTAATACTAGGTTCCCTATGTGACGTGTGCGGGGTACAGCTAGGTTCCCTACTCTGATATGTGCAGAGTATAGCCTGATTTATTTTAATTTAAAGAATTTCAGTTTCTTTTTATTAATAACTTTTTTAGCTTCACACATAATCCCACACATGGTATGTCGAGTTACAGAACTTAATACCACACTATGTATTCTCAATAAATACATGATAATTTCCAGCCCTAGGCCCACAACCATATTTACAGTTGTATGCAGCTGACACACTGCACCTCATTGGGCTCAATATTTTTAACAAGTCAAAAATTAAATCAGCTTCAGAGGGGAGTTAAGATACTCCATTCCCTTCTTTCCGTCGAATTCTCAAGGTATTGGCATTCTAATGAAATATATAACTTAGACATGTACTCACCAGCTTGCGCTGAGCTTCTTCTATTTTTCTATTATTTTCAGCCATTATTTCCTCCAATTCTTTCCTTTTACGAGCTTCTTCCTCCTGTATAATAAAAGCCATGTTAAAAGAAGTTTAATTACAAATTCACAACAAAAAAATTGTTATTTAATACTTTCATTTAACTATAAAAATACATAATACATATACATTTGTATATATATACAAACAATGAGGATTTATCCATTTGTAACATAATCAATCTTTGTTTCCACAAACAACGTATTTTTTACACAGTTTGAAATACAAACTCTTCATAAAAACATTGCTTTTTTACAAACCTACATTATCTAAGCCTAACGTTATTCCTATAAAAACATAAAAGTGTTGTTATACAAAAAATAGTTTCAAAAAATACCTTCTGTCGTCACAGGGTCCTCGAGCAGCAACTTCTTAAAACTCTTAGGTCTTCCGGATATTCTTGATCTTCCGACCTGACTTATACACTACGTGACTGCCGAGGACAGTCAAGTGAACAATTTTAAAATGCTAGCCACCATTATGGCATTTACCATTAAAGTTTTGTTTTAGTTTAAATCTTGCAATCAGCCTTATGACTGATGGGTGGTGTTAATCATTTGAAAATAAAATGGCCTTACAGGTGCATATATATGACATTTAAAATATGATATAATTAAAATATATAAAACATCAATATCTTACAATGACTAAAATTAAGCATTCAATAAAAAAAGTCTTGTAAGCACTCGAACTACACCTGACTGGACCTTTAACAGATTTTTGAAAGTATACTTTAGAATACTTTAATTAGTCTCTGAATGTTGGTATAACAAGCATAGAACTTATATGTAGTGTAGAAAATAGAACATGACTGTTCTTTTGTAAAAGTGGAGTCAAATGTAAGAGCAAAATCCAATATTGCTTTTACAGATGACTGGGTATTATTAATCATAGTTACCTGTCGAGCCAGCTCCTCTTGTCGCTGTTGCTCCCTCTGTCTTTCCAGCTCTTCCATCATTTCCTTTTCCATTTTTTTCTTAGCTTCTTCCACACGTTTAGCTACTTCTTGTTCTATTTCATCTTTGCGTTTCTCAAGTTCTTCTTCAACCCTTTTTTTTACTAGTAATTCTATTCGCTTAGCAGCTTCCTCTTCAACAACCTAAAATTTATCACATTTTTAATAACAAATATAACATTATGAGTCTAACAAATTTTAATAATATATCTTCAGAAATTTATAAAATTTTTACCTTTTGCTCAGCTTCTCTAACACGTCTCTGTCTTTCCATTTCAGCAAGTCGATCCACTTCATCCATTTTATTGCGTCCCTTCGATTTTTTTCTACTATTCCTACTTCCGTTATAAGACCCACCACTACTGGACGTTGAAGAAGCTGAATGTGATCTTTTCCTGCAAGTATTGCATTATTTACAATATATACATTTAATTCAACGATAAAATACGTAATGTCTTAACTTAAAAGAACTTACCTTGATTTGGAGCTTCGTTCTCTAGTTTTTTCGACATGTTTAGAACTTCTGCTTCGTGATGATGACCGATCTTTGGAGAGACTTTTTTTTCTTGAATGTTTGCTACTTTTATGGTGCCGCCTTGGACTTTTACTTCTAGACCTTGAGCGACCCATATTATGGAAAAGCTAACACTTGTTTTGATTTACAACAACGTAAATTCAGAAATTCTACCAGGCAGGCATGTTGAAGCTTTGCATTACAGATGAACCAGATGAACGCATTTATGAACATTCTATGTACTCTATGGTTAGGCACAGACATACAAATCGATGTAAGAATATTGAATAGCTATTAAATGGTATTAATACCATAGTTGAAGTAGTTAAATAATGGTAATATTTTAATATTTGACGAAATAGTCGACTAAGGCTGCACATGTTATTGTTAATGCACAAAAAATATTTCTAATGTATCATTGCTTATGGTTGTTTCATATATCTGCCATGAATTATAGTTATTTAAAAGTATACACACCTACCTTGCTTATTTAAATGTTTTTTTAACAAACAGGACAAATTAGAAATCAAGTAAATAAGTTAAAGAGTAAAATTTATTTATATATGCATATGTAAAAATAAATTTCATAATTTTTTAAGTAGCAAAAAACTATTTTTTTCGTACTTATAGCAAATATAAATAAAAAAGTTGTCAAAACCAATGTACTTTTGTAAAACTACATTTTTCGAGAGACCCATCATCTAATTTACTAAAAATAAATGGTTTCTCAGTACCAAATGACGTGAAGGGATCAGGGGAGGGAGTACTAGATTTTTTTAATAAAGATTTTATATCTGCGACGTTTTGAACATCTTGAACAGGAACACGAAGCTTGCGTAGCCTTCGGTCTGAATTATCTTCTACAGCACTTGTAGAGCTCGTGTCACTTGGATCGCTTTGATTTGATAATTTATCATAATTTTCACTGACTGAATCTTTCCCGCTATGATGTAAGCGGTTTCCATTTTGGATTGGAGCTTGCGTGTCGTGAAACTGCTTAATTTTATATAAAACCTCCTTTAAGTCGCTCTCTTCGCTTATATATATATTATCACGTATTAAATAATTTTCAAGATTTCCATCATTGAAGTATTGGAGTGGCAATGCAGAGCCGCGTACTACCAAATCTGCAGAAGGGCCATAACATGGCGGCGAAATGGGTTGTTGGTAAATACATTCAAATTTTCCAGTAGAGGCCTTTGGATTATTAGCATAATCCACTACAACTGTAAAAATATATAAAATAAATATCGTAATAATATAATTAATTACTACAAAATTTACTTTCGAGTTCTGCCACCCAACACGCAATGCCTCCAGAATTCCGCAGAAAGTGGAGAACGGAGTGTCTTAACACTAGGTTCCCTCAGCCTACCCTGCTGTGGGCAATATACAGCGTGAAGCTGAAAAAAAAAACTTTGTAATTGTAAATGGTATGATAATTAAAAACCTTTTATGATGTCAGAAACAACTGCGGGACATATTTTAGCCGTAACTTGTGTTGTGTGGTTTAAGTCTGGGCAAGAATTAATTTCAATCAGCCACGGATTATACTCTTTATCCAAAATGAAATCGCAGCCATATAATTCAAAACGATTTTTGCTGACTCTCAACGAGTCTTGACAACTTAACATAATACCAATGATGGTTTTTTTCATTCCTTGATATATTCTACTGTCCCAAACAGTTTCTTTGTTAATACTCGCAAGATAGACTTTATATTTTTCCAAATCCCACATATTTTGTAATGGTAATTCAGAATGCCTTTCGTTGGAGTTTTTATATTTCCTTTGAATCGCATTGTTAGTTAAGTGTATTGACTCGTGATATTTCTTTAGGCTGTACTTTTGTGAACTAAACTTTAAGTAACAATCTTTGTACATCCAAATAACTAGAGGATATGTGCTCGTCACTAGATAGTACTGCCTTATATCGAACTTTGTGTCGTGGATAAGCAATGGCTCCTCTGAAAGAAACGCAAAACCTGAGTATGATACACAGTTATCAGACACCTAACTAAAAATATATGAGTTTATTTCATACCTATATATTTTTGGATAACATATTTCATATTTGTTTTGTCTAACAAGCTCATGATGACTCCTAGTTTGGAAGCTATTCTAATACCTCTCCCTCGAGAGCAATAACCTGGTTTTATTATCCAGATATTGTGACATCCTTCGCAACTTAATTGTGGACGATATTTGTGTATTTCTTTCAGCAAATATCTCGCGTAACTTAAATATAAAGGAACCTTATTGTATCTGTCACATTCGAAAACTTCATGCTTTGCTATCACATTGTAATACTTTTTCAAAAAGGAATTCCACTGTCCGGCACTGATGGAGGCAATAGAGCAATCAACATCTTTGTTTTGCTTCCTATATATATATTCTTTGCATCTATTCAATGCAAAGACTATTACAGTCGTTGGTGTTTTTCCAGATTCAATAAATATTTGTTTCTCGTTCGCAACCATAGACAGAATCCATTTCAGCAAACTTGTACAAGCGGTTATTTTATAATCTTTGACGAACTCTTCCATTTCACAGCGGTCGAATGTATTATAGGATCGCGGTCCGGTGACCTCTGCGACGTTTTCAATATAAAACCAATAATTTCTCTTTAATAAGGAACAGAGGCCTTGTTTGGAGGTCCACAATCCATCTATTTCCAATTTATTTATTTTTGTATTACAATTTTTCGTCAAATCCACAGTAACATCCTGCCGATGGTCGCGCGTACGCCATATAAAGTTAGGAGTATATTTTTCCACAAGATTTGATAGAAGTATACTTTCTAGCTCGTTTTGTAATTTAGCTTTGGTCGAAAATTTTTCACTTCGAATTTTTGATAAGTTCATTCTATTTGGTGCAATCTTTTCAACCCAACCTCGATCTAATAAAGCTCTTCTCACCGCGTGACATTTACCATAAATAGAGAATATTTTATTTTCTCTTATGGCATTTGCTGCTAAATTTTTAAGCTTCACGTATCTCTTCGATTTACTTTGACAACTACTTATTACGTAGCACTTTTCCTTTCTCGAGAGACCACTGTCTGTGCAAGCATTTTTACGAATTCCATTCTCCTTGCTATCGTGTACAGGTCTGGGCGATGTTAACCTAGTAAATGGAGAAAGAAGAGATTGCACCCCTGCCTTGTCATAATTTACCTGTAAGAAGTTAAATACACTTGGATCTATAGGTTTTTAATAAACAGGCGCAATTATAACTTTTATCATTTTTAACAAGTTAGTTTATTATAATTAGGAATGTAATTCGGATATGAATAATAAATAACGCAAATGTAATAAAATTTTTGTTACAATTACTTCAAAGAATTAATGAAAAATTATAATCAAGGAGGCTGGTAAGTTATTATTTACTTACTTACTCTTTTACGGATGAAATCTTTTCTTTTTCTATATGGCATTGTTATCTTTTTTACATTTGTATATCTTCAACCTAATCTTGATGACATACAAAATATATATTATATATATTATTAAAGGTATTTTCAATCTTAAGCTTGAAAGGAACAATAGGTACTCGTAATAGTTCGAAATATTAATATATGTATATAATAAGTAGTAAATAAATTATACCTTATTTTTTTTAATATTTTCTCATTTTTTTTGTTTCGGTTGATGATTTTTATTTTTTAATTATTTTCAAACTCAATTATTTACATTTTGTATACGTGGATATTGACATGTGTCATTTATAAATCTTTTTAACATGACTGCCAGTACACGTGCGTTATGTTTGACTCACTGAGATAAAAGAGGAGGAGCATAGGATAGGGTACCGTATCTGAAATATTTGAAAATATATTAAAATATACAGAAAACAAGACTTTAATTAAGTAAATACATAGAATTTGAAAGCTCAACATGTCATAGTATAACAGTAATAATATAGTATTTATAATAACAATTTAAATTATGCTACATAGCACTTTTCGAATTAAGGAATTAACAAATTTTTATTATTGTCTTTCAAAGGTGTGACGGTGATCCGAAACGGAGTGTATATTGAAGTGCAACTATTGGAAAACGTGATTGTTTTTTTAGAATAGCTTTCGTCGCGCAACTTACAAATACTTTTGCCAATGGCACTTAACTTTTTGATAGTATTTGCATCTTCAGCACAGCTACGCGAGCTCAGAGGTTCTAACGCAAGTTTATGATGTGTGGGAAGTGTTCCTGATTTAGTTTGTCGTATGATTGGTACAATAGTTTCCGTGCGAGCTGTCATTTTATTTTGAACAGATATCGTAGAACGGAGGACGCTGGCAGTTTCTCGTTCCCACTCAGTTGGATCTATATAGCATCGTTTGTTGCCAACGGATCTGTCAATTTTGGGTTTTTCTAATTTGCTCGCTGATTCTGTTCGATATTTACTGATATAGTTTAGAGCTGGTGTGTCCTCTGGGCGGCAGCAGGAATGAGGTACAACTCTACGCTTAGATTCGGCGTTTTTTCTTCGATGTGGCCTAGAAGAGAGCGCGGAGGTTTTACGTTTTTTACAATTTTTCAAAGTTTTACTTGATTTTACAGATGCTACTGCTTGGCGTACCGAAAGTGACTCTTTGGGGCCTAGCACTAACCCATCTTTACTCATTGGTAAAGAATCATACGGATTTAACCACGACAGAAACTCAGTTATTATAGGACCATTATATTCTGGAGGCTGCTCCGTATCTGGGATAGTATCTCCAGATTGTACTCGGGCTACTATTGGCGTGAAATGGCGTTCGTGTTTTCGTTCCTTAGTTTTTTTGATAAGACGTTTTCCATTGATGCATAAAGACAATCCGAGGTAAGCTGGAGCCTTTGGTATGACTTGACGATAAGCCAACTCGAATGTTCCAGTATCAGCGTCAGGATTATGGCGTCTATCAAGTACAACTGTAAATAACCATAATTTATATAGAGATTTATCGTGTTCAATGTAAAAAAAGTATTATAACTACTCCATTATTACTACCTTTAATGACGTCTTCAAGGCACTGTGGACATAGTCTAGCGGTGACAGATGTGGTCGGTGCTAAGTCAGGACTGGAGTTAATTTCAATGAGCCATGGTGTAAAATCGTCAGTTAGCATAAAATCTGCACCGTACAATTCAAAACTATTCTGCCTCTTGTCCATTGTTTCCTGACAAGCTAACATCGCCCCTATTAGACATTGTTTCATGCCCGGATATATTTTTGTATCCCATAATTCATATTTACCTATCTGTCTTCAAATGTTGAATAAATTAATATAAAGGTACATCGTTTTAAAAATCATTCATTCATACAAATTACAAATATTCAATAATTTTAGTAAACTATCAATAAATAAAACGGTAAATTTATTTCTCAACACTATTAACTACATGCGGTCGTACTTAAAATTTTATCTTATTTTAAATGAAATATTACCTACATATTGAAAACGACTATTTAATAGGTATATTATACATATATTTTAAGTCATTCTTGTATAGTGGTTTAAAACGTACCCAATGCATCTATACATTTACCTTAGGTAAGCTTTGAACGTATGACAGTCCCACATATTTTCGTCTGGTAAGGCTTTATCACGATCGCCATTGTTTTTGTACTTGGTTTGTACAGCGTTGTTCGTGAGATGTACTGATTCGTGGTAATTGGATAAACTAAATATTTGCGAACTAAATCGCAAATAACTGTCTCTGTAATAAAAAGTAATTCATATTATGGTTTAAGATACCATTTCCACAAATTACCTACATAATGATTCTTGTAATTGTCATACTTATATAACCAGATCGTTAATGGTTGACAATTTGTGATTAAAAACCATTGACGAATATCAAATTTGGTGTTATATATTATTAATGGATTTTCTGAAACAAAATATATAAAATTATATATACGTAGGTATATGATATCTACTAAATATAACTAATTCTGAAGATTGCTATGGTACCAATATATTTCTGCACCACATATCGAGTTTTCTGTGCTGGAACATTTATAAGGCCAACGATATCCTTAATGTTGTTCATTAATTGGATGCCTTTTCCTCGACATTTATTTCCCGGTTTCACGATCCATATATTAAGAACACCATCAATGTCGACTTGCGGCCAAAATTTCGTCACTGTTGCTAAAGTTTTTGCAGCTTTACGTTCCAATTGGCTAAAAAAAATAGTTTACCATGTATTATTGACCGTTACCATAAAAACGTTAGGCATATATTATAATTAATAAATATAACTTGAGGCCGTGGTGGCGCAGTGGCACAAGGTAGCCGCCCGTTAACGCGACTGTTCGATCCCTCTCGAAGAAGTGAAATATTTCTTTACGTTTATATTTCCAATTTTCTTCGCTCTAGTATCGAGGCAAAGAGCGGCGTTGAGTTCTGCCACTCAACACGCAATGCCTCCAGAATTCGGCTGAAAGTGGGGACTGTCTTAACATTAGTTTCCCTCTGTCTACCCTGCTGTGTGCGGGTACATTTTTTTAAACTTCAGGCTGTAGCCTGAAGTTTAAAAAAATGTATATATTATAATAAATTGAAAATGACAAAACATTACAAGGCATTAAATATGAATATTGATAAAAACATACGATTGTTGATTAATATATAATATATCAATTTATTATTGACCATACATGGTGTAACATAACATGGGTACATGTAATATAATTATACGTTATGAGTAATCCATTAATTTTACAATTTACCTTATATTTATATTTTTGTCTTCTAAAAATTTTGTGTTTTCGTGTACCAATAAATAATGATGCGTTAAAAATAGGTCCCACTCGTGTTCCCAAATATGTTGTGTCTGATCTTCTGTATCATCAATATCTTTGTGGGTAAAAAATGAAATAAATTCATTTAAGCGGCATATCGCGAATTCAATGGCACTGAATGGTACTTTTCCATTATTAGTCACTAGATTTTGTTCATTATTCTCTTGTAGTGTAATAGAGAGCCATTTTAATACACTTATACAAGCTGTTATTCTAAAATCATCGATGAATTCTTCCAAACTGTCGGAATTGTGGATATTATAGGAGCGCGGAAATTTTGTTATCGCAACACCTGGCTCTGTATACCAATGCATTTGGGTCAAAGAGGATGTTAAACCTTCTTTGGTAGTAAAAATAGATCTACTGAATCTGAAAACATGTTACTAATTGTATTATATTATTAAATCAATTATATGCTATAAGTTAAACTTGAAACAAATATTTACCCATTTACAATATAATAATTATAAAATAGTTATATCATGCTCTATGTTTTTACCTGCTCAACACAACTTCCTTATTACTGAGTAACCAATCGTATTTATCTCGTTTCGTTGTCCATAAGAAGTCAACAGAATGGTGTTCCATAAATTTAAATAGGATCATCCTCTCTACCTTGGACAATTCTTTGCCAGAGACTTTTCTTGGATCAACGTTTGCAGGTGGATGACGAATCTTAAATTAAATAAGTTTTCGTAGCACATTTATCAATTTATCTTGTTTGTATTTAAATAACTACGACAAGTGATCTGACCAAAGCTGATCATTGCAAACTTTCGTTATGGTATGTATTACTTTGTCTACTAACCTATGATTGTGTGGTTGTCATGGCGCAGCGTGTAACGTGACGGTTGGAAGTTCAATTATTGGAGGAATGAATTGTTATTTATTAATATTCTGTTACTGTACTGAGTGGGGATCGGAGCGTGTTAACACTAGGGTTCCCTCTGCCTACCCATTATATGAAGAATACAGCGTGAAACTGAAGCTATAATTTTAATTAAAATTTTAGTTAAAGAACATAAAATTGTTATTCGCAATGCTTATTAATGTAGAATTTATTACTTCTACTAAATTACTTCTTACTTACTTTCCATCTCTTCGCTCAGGTGTCGAGGCAAAGCGCGGCGTTGAGTTCTACCACTCAACACGCAATGCCTCCAGAATTCGGCAAAAAGTGGGGACCGCAGTGTCTTAACATTAGGTTCCCTCGGCCTACCCTGCCGTGTACGAGATACAGCTTGAAGCTGAAATATCTCTTAATTGATTACACAATATTTTTTCATCACAAAATCATAACATTACCTTGTGAGATTCGTACTTTTCCACCCAACCTCTTTCAAGGAGCGCTCGACGAACAGCTGGGAATCCCCCTCCTTTTATCATAAACACTTTTCGATCTTTCATTGCCGTTTCAGCTAATTTCTTCAATTCATTCCACCTTTCATTGCTTACCCAGCTTCTATACTGTTTGAGCTGATCCAATGACGTTGAAGCTTCAACTTGAATTTAATACCTTTTTTTAATAACTCTATGCACTAACGTAATCACTATCTATATATATAATATGTGTATTCTTTGAATAATTAGTTTTCTTTTTAACGTTTTTGCTATATATATATAGGAATCCTAAATAAACTGAAGCCAGTCGTGGCGCAGGTATATAAGCGTGCGAGTAAAAAAAAGCGACAGATTGTAAGCTTGATTCCCACTCGAGAAAATAAAATAATATATTTAATATTTTCCTTCCACCGTTCTGGTAACGAGGCAAAAAGTGGTGTTGAGTTTAAACTGAGAAACGGACACAGCAGGGTAGATCGAATGAATGGTGGGGGGAAAACCCTGCCATGTGTGGTATGCAGCGTAAAGATCAAAAAAATGTAAACAATAAAAAAATGAGTTATACTCTTATCTGCTACCTAAATGCAATGTGAACATTTTGGTTTTATTTTATAATTTTTGAACTATAAATAAAATATACACCTGGTCCATGGTCCGATTTAGAGAAAGAAACTGCGCTCGACGGCCGTAGTTCTCTTTTCGCTAAGCTTTCTTTGAGAAATTTAGAATCAGACGCACTCTCTCCTAAATCCATCGTTATAGCCATGAGAAAACTTTATTATAGTCCAAAATTCTGTAAACAAATGCACCAAATGCAACCAACATTTTAAGAATTATTTAATGGAACGTGTTAACTATTCAGGGTTCAGCGGTGATATGGTAACTACATCCGATTACAGTACCAATAGGCAGTGCAATAACCTACTTTAATGTAACCTAGTTTAAGAGTCCCTGAACATCATGAACATCCGCGCACCTTCGCGCCTGGCACAGTATATGTGACGTCACCAAGTCAAACTGTCCTTCAATAATCTTTCAAAATGAACACGGAAATTAAACACTATTATCCTTACCCGTTTTAGATTCAGGGGAACGATAAATAAAACTAGGTTAAGGTAGCACAATTAATTTATTACGATAATATCAATATCGTTAAATTGGTTTACTGAAAATTTATTAACATAAAATGACATGCGTATTGCGTTCAACTAATCATATTTTGACAAATTTGATAAAGTACGTCATTAAAAAGTAAGACATGCTAGTTTACTTGGTCCTGATTACATAAAAATTATAAATAAGTACGAATAAAGTGGTCAAAGCTTTTTAATGTTAATATAATTCAATGAAGAATTGAAGGAAAGGAAGTTTATATAAATCAAATCATTAGTAATATTTAAAATTCTATAAATTTTATAGTCAAGAATTTATACAAAAGAGGTAGTTTTTATAATTAACCTTTGTACTACAAGAATTAATTTTCCGAAATAACCTTTACAAAAACCCAAAAATAATGATGATGAGGAAAATATAGAAAATGTAAATTTCGCAACAAGAATAGCTTGTGAAGTTATATTTTCTCTATTCAATTTTCTACCTTGTAACATACTACCTTATGTGTTGATTAATAAAATAGATAAAGAAATAGTTTAATTATAACATAAAATATTTTTTTTTTCAATTACCAAAAATTTACGATAAAGTAATAAATTCATAACAACTGGAATATGTTTCTAAGCTTTCTAAACTAAAATCGATAAGAAAATATTTATCATTTTGTGATGAATACAGAAATAAATACAGAATATATTTCTTTTTTCTTCTTATGCTATTGTACTAATTATCACACACATTATTATTTAAAGCTACAAAATACCTACTTTGTACGTTATGTCTGCCTTTTATGGTAGTGAATAGGACGCTTTACAGAGCTACTATTCGTTTGCTATGTTGTCCAACATGACAGTGCTTGACAGCGTTGGTTTTCTATGTTGCCAATACTGTCTGTGACATGAAGCAAGATGGCGAGTTCATCTCCGGTTGATTGTTCGTTCCGTGTTACTTCATCGAGCATTTGATGACATTTTTATCCGTTTTCCAATTCGAAATGAGCTAACGTTTTAGATAACGATATAATAAATCTAGTGCTGTAGTGATAGTAACATTAAAAAATTTAAAATAATTTAAAATTTGATGTGCATCTATCCCACCTGAGGAATGTTGGTTTTTTTTAAGTGATTTGTGATTCGGTCAGGTGTTTTCGTTTTAGAAATAAAATTTAGTTCTTGCGCAGTGAGTGAAGTTACTGAGTTCAGATGTATTTGTGCCGTGGGGATGTTAGATGTCGGGACTGTTTTCAATGTTGGGAAACAAAAGCATAAACTATTTGTTTTGATAGATCGCGATAAAATAATTTAAAAGGTCGGACAAGCTAAATCCCCGGCCTAAGTAATGGCCTTCAGTGAGGTGAGTGTCACATAAATATCTTAATAATGTACTACAACATATATACTTAGTATAGCTTTATTAAATTACTGAACAAATTAGCTTTAAATACTAATTTTATAATTGGAAATATATAGTAGTTCCAAACACTGAGCAAGATAATCAGTGAAGTGTGTCTGAACAATATCAGTTTTTTATCTATATTCTTATACATGTGTTTACTTATTTCATTATCAAGTTTTTGACTTGACGGCCACCCAAGAATGTGTCATATTATTGTAAACTGATTATATTATGAATAAATTTGATATTGATAATTTCCTTAGTATTAAATATTTTTATTACTTTAAAGGAAAATTTATGCCAACTATAAAACATTTATAAATTTAAACCATGTTTGTTTTATTGGGAAACTATCTGAGAAAGGATGGTAATATTGGGCACTTATGACTTTAATATAATATATAATTCTTATTCATTCTTATAGTATATAATTCATTTTTATTGCTTACCAGATTTATTATTATGTAATATTCTATAAGATTTTTTAAAGTCCATTTAAGGTTTTGTAAATATAACAAGATTTTAGTCTAGTTATAAATACACAAATAATTAATAGATACAATTACAAATTTAACATAGAATATTTAAAGGTAATAATTTCAGAATGACCGTAAAACATTCTATTATATTGAGCAAAATACAATTTTTCTTATTGGACATGTTAACTAATGACAAAAAGTACAGTTAACATTAAAGTTACTAAAACAAAAAAATAAAAATGTAATTACTAATTATATTTTTATTATAAAGTTATGAATATATCTCCAAATGTGGTTTTTGTGGATTTGATCCACACTTGAGAAGATGAAGTATTTTCATTTTCTTCATCTACTTGACAAAGTATGGTATTAAGTTCTGCCGCTCAACATGCAGCATCTCAAATTAGAGTGGAAATCTGTTTTTTACAGAAATGGACATACAATCTTAACATTATGTTCTGTCTGCCTACCTGCTGCATGAGAAAGTACAAAGCCAAGGAAAAAATATATAAGTTATTAATTTTATATTAACTAAAACAATATAAATATCCACTTATTAAAACAGAACTTGATCCTTTATAATGTAACTAGAACTTGATCCTTTGTTACTTCCTTATGTAGTAACATAAACAACATAGGAAATGATTTGACAATACTTTCCTTAGTAACAGAGTTCTATAACTTATTCAGCTATATATAAACCAAAATTCCTAAATAGATATCCAGATATCCCATTTTTTGTTAAAAAGGGTCTTATTATTTTGTCAAAAATATTTACTTATATTTTTTTTATCTTAAAACTGTATTATAGCACATATAGCAGAGTAAACAGTGAACCATTGGGCTAAGGCACTCTGTTTCCAAGCCACCACACAATTTGCTTATGGAATGATTGAACCCAATACTCACTTGCTCTCAGCACTTTCTCTCTCTTTTCGTTCACTACAGTGAAGATATAAAAACATTTTATTAAAAAAATCTAATCTTGAGGCGAGTTGTGGTTCTCTCTCCTAATAAAATATGTAATTCTCCATTTTGTCACTCTGGTGTCGAAGCAAAGCGCGTCGTTGACTGCCACCACTCAACATGCCATGTCTCAACAATTGTACGGAAAGTGGGGAGTAGAGTGTCTTAACACTAGGCAGAGGGGCTGCCTATCCTGTTACATGCGGGTACAGCGTCAAGGTGAAAAAAAAAATAAAGTATCAATGTAATAGTGTTTATTTAGATTCCCACGCTACGATTGTTATTCCTTAAACCAAAGAGAGTGTGCGTGCGTGGCCGCTGCGGCGCCGATATCGCCCGTGAGACTTCGCTGTTACGTTTTCGGAGGTCAAACTGTACTGTATCGACTATATTAAATGTATAGTAGTTGACCGTGCCAGCGACAGTCAATGTTATCAATTCAAGTCGCCACAAGTACTACTTGTTTCTACTGAGGCCAGTCGTGGCGTAGGAACTTACTAACAGTAAACGGTATGCTGTGGGTTCTATTCCCACTTGAGGAAAATAAATATTTGATATTTTGATTGCCACGTTTTGATTTACAAGTACTTACCTACTCTGTCCGCGTCGCATGTCTTTGGCGCTTATTAACGTACGTGATCGAGGCGTGTTTAGCTTTGAATAAACTTGTAATTCATTGTGCAAGGTTAACGAATTGGAAAGTGTACAAATTAAAAATATATAGCGCGTTGTTGTTTTTTTTTAAATTATATTTATGAAGTAGTCTTATATGATTATATTTATTAATAATTATTGATTGACAGTATCAATGGTATTATTAATAAGAATACACAAAACATATGGTATGTTAAGGTTAGTAATGTTATGTGTACAGTTACTAGTTCGTTATCTATATGGGCCGTGGTTTCCTCGTAGGTTCCCCGCTCACACCCGCGTGTTGGCAAATACATAGTAGCTATCATGTAACCTCACGTGGACCATTATTCTAGTTAATATTAACAGATGAGCTATTTTTGCGAGTATTATGTTGCACTGGACTTATTTTAGTTATATTTTCACAATGATCTCCATGGAGGTTGTTCTATTGAATTGATATAAATAATGTTGTTATTCATTTTAATGAAAGTCATGGAATAATTTAATATTATAATAAGATATTAACCCGTTTGACCTGTAAACGATTAATTCGTAAACGGTTTTTAAAATGTATTCAACATTCTTGTTGTGTAAATTGTTTATAATGATATTGAAATATTCTAGTCTTGTCATGACATAACTAATTTTCAAAAATTCCTATTACAAAATAGAATATTCCCGTCATTCATCGTGTCGATTTGAGTAAATCGCAGTTGGCAGTCGTGCGCGCAGGTTCGTTGACCCGGAATTATCAGCAATCAAACCGGAGCCCTCCAATTTTATGGAAAAACTTGAATTTACATATATATTTGAACTTTTCCATTATTTACAAACATTATATAACGCTCATTTGTAATATATATATATTTATTTATTTTTCCATGTTTATTTTCTACTTATGGTTGACTGCAATTGTTGGATACCATCCCGATTAGTAATAATAGACGTCAGCAGTTTTGTAATATTTGTCGTGTAACGTAAACACTCGTCCGCGCCAGACGGGCTTTTGTTTGACTTTTCTGGATACAAGTGCCGCGTGTTCCTTTGAATACTCTATTTATGAAATAAGTATTTCATTCTCGTGATGTTCAAAGTAAATAGCCCAACGTTAGAAATGTATCGATTTGTGTTATCTTTTTTAATATATAATTGTTTTATAAGCTTGAATTATGTATAAAATATGTTATAAATCGTTACGTGTAATCCAAGCCACTCTTGTAGCAAAGAAAAGCTGTATTTATATTAGTCGACCTATAAAAACTCGATCTTTGACCTCTTCGGTTCGTGATTCATGTAAACTAAGACGGTGGGTGAAAGGTGGGGTACCCTGCTGTACGCCAGCACGGGCTTCGGAACCAGCATTAAAGAGGTTATGCGATGTAGTCGCTGTACGACATAAGTGGCAAGAATACATATAGTATTTATACATAATTTCACTAAATAGGACTCCTGTTTTTAACATATATTAATGTTTATGTTAAATACATAAAGGAATAAAATTAAGTATTATGAATATACTATATAATTATATTAAAAGGGATTACAAATGAATACGTGAAGTAACGGAAATAAATTATAAAAGAACACGCATTTAAAACACCTACTTGATTATGTCGCAATGGCAAATTAAAAATTCTTAATTTGTGATGAAACACGGTTGCATAATATAGTTTATTGCTACATCGTCCCCACCGGTTGGCCTACTTGCCAATCATTTAACAAGTCGCCACTTCATTGTGAAGTATTGCCAGTTAAAAATATATTATATGAAATACTTATAGAACCTGTAGGTTATTTTGTTAATTTTAGTAAGTATTTTAATTTTTTTTTGCGTGTTGAAAAAAATATTTTAATTCTATAAGAGAAATAGTAAATTAATAAGTGATAAATAATCTTAATAAATTAAAGTGTAATTTGAAAATTTGCCGACAATATGCCTTTGTTGAGTTTGTACAAGTTTTTTCAAATATTAATAATAATGATAATATTATACGAATTCGAAACCAACAGTATGTTAATAATTTAAAATTAGGAGTCGAGATTTATATTAAATATTTTTAAATAATAACAAATGTTAATATTAATATAGAAACTGTTGAAATTGACCTTAAAAAAACTATTAGTAATAACGTAATCGGTATCTACTTTTTAACACCGTTATAGCGCATTGTCTTCGAGGCGGTGAACTTTTGACACGTATACGACTCCAACGCCGCCTATACCGTATACCTTCGCATGGCTTCTTCTATGACAGCTGAGCGAACAATTATTGTAACTCCTAGAAACTTATACGCAGTGTGAAATGCAAATATAATAAATACTCTTTAAATAACTGTTTTTTTGTGGAATGCACAGAGAGTACTTTGTATTAAGATATTCTGTTGTGGTCATTTGAAAAAAAATGCCTCATGCTGAGCCTCGACGAAACTCGTCTAGTATCTACGAGGTAGTATCTACGAACAATCAAATTCATAACCACCGTGTCTACTCAGAAGTTTGTGAACTGTGCCACGATGTTTACCTTTTTTCTACCTTTACGCTGTAGCCCGCACATAGCAGGGTTGACAGAGGGAACCTGGAATCTAGTGTCAAGACACTCCGTTCTCATGAAGACACTTTCGTTCTTCACTTTCCAACTCTCAACTAAACTCAATGTTGCGCTTTGTTTTGTCACCACGCCGAGGAAATGCAAATATTCAATATTTAACTCCCCCGAGAGGGTATCGAACCCACGACCGTTGCTTTTACAGTCGCCCGCTTTTGCCACTGCGTCATGACAGCCTCAAGACTTCTTAATATGTTTTTTATAAATATTACATTCCTAAGCTATACCATTCTTTTTTATACTAAGTATATAAAATAAATCTTATTGAAAATATTATTTTCTCAAGGATTTCATTTGGCTTAATGCACTATTCATAAGTAGTTGACACAATGTCTGAATCATTCATATTCATTGTGGTCTTGGTTGTCGTCTTTGTTTTGTTATTATTTTTATTTTTTCTCACTATTGTATTTTTAATTTAATAAATAAACAATACAATAAATAGCTTATGCTATGTAGGCGTGTTTACAAAAATTGTCATTGTCAAATCATATTACTTAAGTAGCTAAGCATTGTGTATAAAATAAGTTGAACGTGACAAGTAAAACAATAAAGAAATTGGCGCTGCTTGTATAGACCTCATAGACCTCATGTGAGGCAATCGAGAGAGTAAGATAAATAATACCGATATATATCGATAGCGGTTTATTAGTTATAAGTTAGAATGGTGCGAGTGATGGCAATAATATACCGTCGCTTTTATCTCAATAATAAAATGAAACCCAATTGACTCAATTGGAATAATTGTCAACGTTTGACTTTTATATTTCTTTTGACCGACGACGACGGCTGCCTTATCAAAATGCATGCAGCTTACAGACGGTAGTCTAGGTTCTTTACTGTATTATTAAATTATTATCAATTGTCATATTATACTCTGTAACGTTTTAAGATAATATATCACTTTTAGTTAACGACTTTTAGCAAGGTGACGTATTTAAGCTCGTGTTTCATGTAGTTTCTTATTTTTAGCGCATTTCAAATATTGAATTTGGTAAAGTTCAAAAGTAAGTAATATATGTACATACTCTATGTTACAGCATGAAGCGGTAGAAAATTCTATGAAATAAAAAAAATATTTACGCATTACTTATTGTTGAGATTACAAAACAGCTTTACCAGTTTAACTGGATTAACTTAATACGATGCCGTGGAACTTGATTTATAGAAAATAACAACTATGTTTATTGCGTTAATTAAGTTACCTTATTTATGAGACCTTGGGAGTGTTAGAGCCAAGTTCAATTTCAATAATAGGACAACACAAAGAGTCCAGCCGTGGCGCAGAAGCACACTTGAGAGACTGTAAACGTGATAAATTGTGGATTCGATTCCCACTCGAGGAAATGTATATTTTATATTTTAATTTCTTCCCTCCGACAACGAGATCCGCTGTCGGCGTCGAGTTCCGCCACTCAATATGTAAGGCCTCCAAAATTCAGCGGAGAGTGGGGAACGATTCCTCCACGGGAGAGGGATCTCTCCCTATCCTGCCACATGCGGGATACAGTGTAAAGTTAAAAAATATATTATATTCAATGAAATGACAACTATAATAAAAAATAAATGTTCCAAAGACAAAATCTATCAAGATGTAGAGCATTTAGAGTGCGCTTTTTACTTTTGAATATCATGAACACTAGCGGTGAGTTGACTTTATTTGGATTAAATTTTGAATGGGGATTACTCATTATACAAGATGTAATCGCCTATGTTATATTTTGATCATGACATGCTTAAGTGACATTTAGGTTACATTTGGAATCTTGTTCTTAAGTATGTGGGTTACTAAGGTCATAGGTTGAGCGTATCATCAAGCGACGTACCAACCAACTCACTTATACGCCGAACAGCTGTAATTCATGTTAATTACTAGTGTTGTAATGACCTTGAAAGTAGGTTTCTTGTGCATATTGCATAGGCTGTGTGTCCTCTTGACTCGACTCTTGGTTATGTAAACTGCACTTCATTTGTATTGCAGTTGCAGTCTAATGATAATTAACTCTCTGGCTCTATTGATACTGCCGATAAATCCATACACTGATCTAAAGATAGATATCTATCTATAAATTAATTGTTTTACGAGTCGATAAATATTTTTCAACGTTTATGAAGTAAATCGTTAAATTAATTTATCACGTGTAATTAATTTAAATTTTTTGTAATGTCTTTTATCTATTGCCTTTTCCAATTAAACAAGGCTTTCGAATAAACTTAAAATATATGGTCTTAAAACATGCCATGTGTTTTTATAATGGCCGCTTTGGTTGAACATTTTAACACTATATTACTTATCATTAATTCATATTGCCCCTTTACTCAATCGATGTTGCGTGACCGTCAGACTTGACAGGCACTTTCCAAAATTACGCTCCATCAGAGGTGTCCTCACGTTGATGTTAAAAAACTTGAATGAATATTGATAAATATAAAAAAAATTCAGTAAGGCAATTTAGAAAAAAAACACCTTATTGTAGATTAGATATACAAGAAAAAACTTATGAAAAACTTTTTTTTTTTTAGTTATACTTATTTTAATCTAGCATTTTGTTAAAACAAATACAATAATTGCCAAACAAATTCGCACAAAGTAAATAAGAATATTATTAACATACAGAAAAAAAAAGTAACGTTCATTGACATTAAATGAATAAAACATCAAATCAGTGGCAATAGACTAGAGTCGGTTTAAAATAATTTTCAATGTGTTTGTCACTATACCAAATAATAAATCTCTTCTTCTTCTTCTTCTTCTTCTTCTTCTTCTTCTTCTTTGCATACCTGACTGATTTGTTACGCGAAGTGCGCGTGAATGTTATGTTGTGCTTCAATGAACACTTTGCGCTGGCATGTCTACCTTTCGTTTTGTGGAGTCTTTTCATTATAAATTCTAAATGAAATCTTAATATAAAACGTCGCCTTTATTATATTTCAAAATTTTTTAATTTAATCAAAATTTATTTTAAAATATGTATTTTGTAATATGAGTGATTCCAAGCTCATTCCAAGCTCTCTTGAATTAGCAGTGTTCACTGTGTGGGCCGCTCTGTGGAATGTTGTGAAATACTTTGTTGATTAAATAACTGTGTAAAATACAATTTTCTTTGATAAAAAAAGTAATGGTATTAGGAGCACATTGCAATTAAAAATAGCTATGTGTTGATGACATGGACGTTTTTTTAATTAACATTATTTTTTTTTATTTAAATTTACATGAATCTAAATATTTAAATAATTAATAATTTAATTACGCACTGGATATACCTACTTAAATCAGAGTTAAACATATATTGTTCCGGGATTGTTATTTGAGTTTTCAAAGATAACTCGGACAAGACATCGATTTTCTCATTCAAGCTTAAGGTGGAAATGGCTCTTTTCGTGCCATTGCATTCGCGCTCGCTGCACGAGTCTCAACAGATCAAATAAATCGAGTGCTCTTAAATAAGACGCCGCTAGACTGTAAACATTTTATTGGATTTCTTATAGACTTTACGCGATGTCTGTTGCTGGTAATCGAATTTTTAAAACGCTCTGGTGTATAGTTGGTAGAACAATAAATATTTGTTCTTAACACTCTGCCTCTCAAACATGTATAGTTTTTAAAAATAGTTTGTCAGTTATCTAATAGAATAACTATAAAGTAAATATAGCAGGCGTGTCATATTCGAAATCAAGCCTGGTGTACATATTAGCACCGGTACAGTAGTTTGCCGGTCGGATATTGCGCTCTTGTGGCGTCGTCGCGTTCGCTTAATGCGTTTCCGATGTGACGTAAATGGGATGTTTAGTTAAAACTACAACTTCATTTATGAATTGACCCGAATGTCCTCTGCTAGCGTTTACGTAAACTAGAACTAGACAAAAAATACTACAATCATAATGTATACGTGCCGCATTGCCCAATGTCAACAGTTATAATGAAGTTGGCCATTTGTAGGAAAGGTCGGCCAAAAGGGTTACTATTCAAAGCACGAGTGAACGGACGGTGACTCCTCAGAACAATTCAACTTGCTGACACTGCCTGCCATCAAAGGTATGGCACAGAATACAAATGTATGTATGTAATGAACTTTAGGTGAATTCATTAATAATAAATAAAATTAATTATATTATACAAGGAAAAATTGAGTAAAATAGCGCGAATTGAATCCATTTCATCTTGGGTTCAATACATTTGCACAGATTAAGGCATACTAAACCTAATTACCAAAATGTCATGGTTCTTAAACATAACTCTTAGAACATAGTTTTACTCGTTTTAAATGATATATATCATTCTCTTATTCGGTATGAACTAGAACTAATCAGATCTTCTCTGGAAAAGACATTGCATCAAGCATTCGATGAATACTCAAGTACCGCGACGCTGCTGCGGCGTAGCAAGCAGCTGGTGCTGCACGGTCCGCTGGCGCCGCTCACCGCCCGCCGCCCGCGCGTCCGTCGCTCCACCGCTCTCCCTTGCGAAAAATCATAATGCAATTGCCAGGACGGCCGATGTGGAACGCTCAACGACCATTGCCATCACGCAACCAACCAGTCTACACTCAAATGCGTTGTAACTCACACGATGGATTAGTTGCTGTCGGGAGAGATTTCTGTGATGAGGTGTCCGGTGACGGTCTAAGTTACCATTGGATTCCGATATTCAGTGATGTCAACTTTGTACCGGTTACACTTTAATTGTGTCTACTGCTATTCGACATATATTATTTTATATACACGTCCATATACTCTGAACATGTTAGCTACCTTTTTCGTCGAAACAATTGTCCATCAAACACGAATTTATTCTTCACGCGTCTCTGTTACGTCCGGCGGTTCAGGCTTTCCAAGTGCTTGTGTTACGAAGCAGTCTTTTCTTTGTGAGCCATTGCCCAGTTCGCCCGCTTTTAATTCATTCACGCAATAATATTTTATCAAGTGATTAAAATATAAACGGTAGTTATCGGTTAATTATCATTTTAAATGTGATAAAACAACTAAAAAATGTGGAATACTCCGTCAGTGGGGTTTTATCGTTGGTGTTATAAAGTGATGTGTTTTAAATAGTGTATGTAAAAGAATCAGTGTTTAGTTTTTAAATATGTGGGGTGCTGCAGTGTCAAATCCTCCACATTACCATTATATACAGGGGCATAGTGGCCCTTCTAGTGGTCCTCCTCAAAGAGGTCCCTCAGGACCTATACTGTCAGGTCCTAGCACCCGCCACTTGCGTCCCCAATCTTCATATTCTTTGCCTCACGGAAGCAATGGACCTGGTAGATGGAGCTGGTCTGGCAGCAATATATCCTCCTTTGACAGGAGGCAGTTAAAAGTACCACCTCAGCCAGTTCGACCAGCTCCGGTTCGACCTGAACAACATAAAAATACAGCTAATAATATAAATGTAAGTTTAATATATAGGACTTTATATGTATATATACATAAAATGTTTCTCTCTCTCTCTCTCTCTCTCTATTTTGTACTCTACACTCTTCTCTAATGTATTATCTGATATGAATTTTCCAATTTACGTAGATTTTGTTTTGCTTAATATTTTAATAAGATTGATTGGATTAGATTATTACATGCAGGCACACAAAGGGAACCTAGTGATGAGACATTTCATTGACATTGAGAATTCTCGAGGTATTTTGTTTGAATGGAAGAACTCGACCCCGCACTTCGCCTTTTATCAGAGCGAAGATATGAAATTATTATAAATTTGATTGGATTCGGGGGATACCCCTCTTGGAAACTTGCTTGTGCCACTGCATCATGACTGTCCTGATTAATAGTTACTTATGAGTTTCTAAAAGCCGCCCAGATAGTGTGATTTGTATGTAGATCTCAACGTACGTTGATTAGAATCTGCTGCTACCATGTGCGCTGCTGGCAGATTGTATAAGAAAGTGACTCTTACTTTTATGTGGCTTATATTTGCGACATGTATAGTATTATATAGAAAGCGTAACATTAAATTTCAATACCAATTTGTTATATATATAATAAATTTTAAAAATGAACACAAACTTACTTCAAAAAAGTTAAAGATCACTCACAAACTAAAATAAAAACTAGAAAATAATTAAATAATATAAAAGTAGTTATTGAAACGAAACGAAATCATTGATATTTATATAATTATTTAGTTTTGTTGTTTGTTAGGTTTGGAATCGGTGTCACTTAACGTCGCTTGATTTTTATTTTAGTTACATATGGGATTTACGAGTATATTTTTTTTATTTTCATTCCACTGTAATATTTACGTAATTCTTATGAGAGTATGTGTAAAAAATATTCGCATTCCAATAGATCTTGTTTATCGAGCGGTTTCTATATAGGGTAGAATCTAATGAATGGTAAATGTAGGCGTGAGGACAAGCGCAGACTGGTAGCCGCGAGGTTTTCTACCGAGCTAGCTGTTTATCTATTTTGCAAGTATATATATTTATATAATATTGTGTACAGTCAAAATCACTCAATAGAAAATTTTCCTAGTTTTTGAAAAATATAGTTTTAGTTTTTAATAAAGTAAGTCTATTTTTATTTTTTGATATTTTTCGTTTAAGCTAATATATTTCTACAGATGAATCTGTGTATACCTATTGGGTTTTAAATTTCAGCATCTGTTGCAGAAAGAATTTATTCATTTAATATATTTTTAATAGGAATACAACCGCACAAGAATATAACTAAATAAATCTTTTAAAAGCGGTGACTAAATGGTAGTCAAAAAGACGTCACAGATAATGATCTGTGACGTCTTTTTAAATGAGATAAGATAGACACTTTTATAATCATAAGTATATTTATCTTATATATTATTAATAATATATATTATTTGTATTTGAATTTATAAAAAAATTTAAAGATCGAAGAAGATGAGCTTAATTAATACGAAAAGATGAAACACTGCTATGGCTGCAGCATGAACGATCCTGAATCCTGAGTTTAAATAAATACATTTAACGGAATGTTTTGTATAAATACTTTGATTACCGTAATCTTACAAAAATTAAGATGAGATGCAGCATCAAGTTGTATCTCGAGATAGAGATTTTACGATTTTTTTTCAGACAATTTCACAAAACATAAAGAATTAGTAAAGAAGAGTTTAATAATCTGTCCAAGTAAAAAATGTGCGCATTAATATCATATATACGATTTTCATAATAATTTTTCACTCATCATAATAAAATATTTTTTTAAAAAAACTTAAAAGATATTAGATAGATAGATTTTCGTGCTACGTTCATGTGAATGTAGTTTTTATGGATGATGTAGTTTTCAATTACGTTTTCACCTAGCCAAGTTTAATTGGAGCTTTGCAAATAATCAGAGTTAGGTAGTCCTTTGTATTTACTGAAAATTTCGTTACCATTTGCAAAGTTTTAATCTTGCCCGTCGTTATCCGATTCCGCTGTACACGAACGACCACCATTTTTTAATTAAAATCGGAATAACGTCTCAACAAAGACGAGATTTCTATTAACTTTTTTGAGGTTTGTGTAACATTCGTCTTTTTCAATTTCTTGAAATCGGACTAATCTCAATATCTTTACCCATCTTTTGGTTCTTAATATCTTTCTAAAAGGTTTATTATCTTTTGGAAAAAAAGATTTAAAGGTCACTTGGACTTAATTTAGGATTTGTTACATATAGTAATAAAATATAGTATTTATTATAATTTATATTTCTTATAGAACTTTTATGCATATTTCTTTGGATCGCATCGTAAAAATTTTGTTATCTACATCGAATATATTGGTTATTTGACTGAAAATATTGCGGCAGTGAAAAATATTAGACCTGAGGTTCTCCATAACTTGTAGGCTTCGTACAATCTGGTCACGTCTTTCGGAATGTCCTCCCCCGAGTAACCCAGATAAAATGATTCGCGTGCTACCAGTCTAATATTACTCTTTTATTTATTTATATAATGTGATATATCTTTTATTTCATATAAAATGTATAAATAATTTATTACCTTAGGGTATATAATATTTTCACATTTGTCTTTAACTTTAAGTTACATAATTTGTCTTTATTCCTATAGCAACAGACATTTCTTCGTGTCCAAAGAATTTAAACAGTGCGAACTAATGAATTCATGAATAATTTGAAAACAATTTAGGACAAAGTAAGTTGAAATTTGAATAACAATCGATTTTTCACGCGGTAACCGTATGTTTTGTAAATCTGTCACGTACTGGCCGGCCCGCGAGCCTTGACTCTGCAGCAATGTCATCTAAATGCCAAGAGGGCTTGACTCCTGAGCTTTCTTGGGCTTAAATTGTAAAAATGAAAACCTTTCTTATTTAGATATGTATAGCAAAATATTTTTTTTAGCGATGCTCAATTGGAGCTCACATTAAGTTATATAAAGTAATTATTTCCTTAATTATTTTCTTTTTATTATCGTTATTATAATTTTTTTAATAGGACTATATATATATAATAGGAATTTAGTTGTTTATAAGTATATATAGATACTGATACGCTTACTAATGGAATTTTTGTTCCAACATTTTTCAACAATTGTCGCGACTAATCTATTACATTCCTTTGCGATTATGACTTTGTATTCATTTTAATTATATAATATAATGTATATAATATATATTCATTACTGAACAATATATTATTTTTAATTTATAGCAATTATGTAAGTAATGATATTTATTTTCTTTTTTTACAGAAGGTCGATCCCGAGCTGATCTTCACGAAACAAGAGAAGATCGGCAAGGGCTCTTTCGGTGAGGTGTTTAAAGGCGTCGACAATAGAACACAACAAGTTGTTGCCATCAAAATAATTGACCTCGAGGAAGCCGAAGATGAAATTGAAGACATTCAGCAGGAGATTATGGTGCTGTCACAGTGCGACAGCCCGTATGTTACTAAATATTATGGATCATACTTGAAGGTAGGTCTTGTTTATAACTTACACAGACAATTAGTGATATTTCATATTACAACATACTATTTGATTCTAAAATCATTTTAATACTATCAGTATGATCGTCTTATAAAGAAAATAACGTTACATAGTAAGACACAATGTCGAACTCAAACCACGCAAAATAGAAATATTTCAACCCTGCATCAATCACTGTCCTCACATGTTTATCAGCTGACAAACGAGGATCACGAGTGATGCTCTTTCACAAGGTTTTTTTTTTATATTGGTGAAAAGATGTTTGTGTGTATATTGAAACACACGATAAAAAACCAAACCACAAGCAATGGACGGACGGACGGACAAATATTTAGTAGTTATTCATTTCTCAGCACACTTGCACATGTGTGACGGGAAATTGACCCGACATAGCCTATTAATCACCGTCTCATTGCCATTCTAACCTGAAGTGGTGTAAGGCGTGATTCTATGTGGGCGATTTTGTGAATGGCATTGAAAACAATAGCACACGTATTGTTGCGTAAAAAGTTTACTCACGAGAAAGTCGCCTTTGATATTATACTCTCTTGCTTGTTTGTTCATTGTAGGATTATGTCGAAAACTGATAACAATAGGGGCGATGTCGTTGATAATATCATGTGACTCCTTTGAACGGACCGCAGGGGTGGCATTTAGCCAGAGCTGACAATAGCGTCTGGTCCACGCTGTATGTTATGATCGATATTTGCATTTTTATTACCAATTCTATTTAATATGTAATTATTCCTTTGATTATTGGTGTGCGTAGATATTCTTGTAAAGAAGATACTACATGTCAATTTTGATGTGTTTCGTTTTCAATCGGCCCGAGTCGTGTTGTAGATATTGCAATCTTGACACACTTTCGAACGCCGTCGTTATGTGTACCTTGCAAAATACGATGCAATATAAACGAGTTGCCACTCGAATTCGCAATAAGTATTATTATTTGGTGCTAAGGTAACAAAGGGTTAGGAAGGAACACAGATGACGAACGTATTATAGTAAAAAAATAATAATAATCAAATTATACAATCTCTGCTCAGATTTACTGACAGTATCTCTAAAGTGAATGTCTGTCTGCCTTATTAAGTAATTTTACATAACAATCCTACCGAAATATAATTACTTACGATTTTCTCATTTACTTAATTATATTTTAGTCAATTACTTTCTTTTATATATTTTTTTTAGTTTACTCTAGCTACATGTTCATAAAGATTTTATAAACAAAAACTCAATGACGTTCACGATATATTACAGCGTATTCGTCCTCCAAACAATTCATTTGTCGTATCAATACAACGTAAACCTTGACTCGTATATATTTAAATAATGTTAGTTTTTGTTTTTCTATTTAAATATGATACATACGGCGGGCGGATAGATAAAGCACAAATATACTTATTTGCTATAAAATTACTACTATTACAATATTATTAAGTATATTATGTAAAATTCGATAAAATATGTATACTAAATTGACATGTTTATGACATTTATTTACGTTTATATTTCCATTTCTTCGCACTGGTTGCGAGGAAAGTGGGGAACGGAGTGTCCTAACACGACGTTCCCTCTGCCCGCCGTGCTTTGTGCGGGATACAGCTTGAAGCTGAAATAAAAATAAATAAATAGAGTAACATAACATGTCTTATTTTGATTTTAGCCGTCTTTTGATACTAACGTTGTCGTTATGTACTGCTTGGGTACTTAACACTTACGACCTCGCGGTTGTTTTTCTTCAATATAAATAGATTATTACAACAAATACGAGTTAATACCGACAAAAAACAAATGTTAATAGTTTTTATTAAGAAACATCTATAATTATTTTGTATGTGTATGTCGTCAATTTATTGCCATGTAACAAAATCATTACAAAACAAGCAAAAAAAAAATGAAAGTGGAATGTTCCAAACTATGTTAATGTAACTAAATTAACGTAATATTGTAGCTACCGATGGTTTAATTTATTACACATATATTATCAGGCGAATCAAAGAACACAATTATTTAATTATTATTATATACGCTGCACTACCAACGTTTTTTCCATTTTGTATTTAACTTTTAAATTTTAAATACGATAGGGTTTTCAAATGATTTACTAATAAATTTTAAGCAAACCGCGTACAATTTGTTTTTGTAATGTATATATAATATAAAAGCACTATTAGATATTTTTCTAACAATTGACAAGTTCCTTATTGTGACAAGAACACGTGTGAAACTGATATGTTACATCCGCGTATGTATTGTATCGTTTAAATTTAATGGGCCGTTAATCGCCATTTGTTATTGGTGAAAGTGCACAAGTGTTGCTTTCGTGCTGTTTGAACGCCTCGTCTATTGTAGTTGGTTTCGTTGTGACTGGTGGAAAAAACGCTGTGCATCAGCCGTGGTTTTTAAATTTTTATATTTCCTAAAAAAAACATCTCCATAATTGTTTTATAGGAAAAGTTAAATTTAAGCAAAACTTCAGGTTAACATTTAAATAATATTTTATTTTGACGCTTTCAGTCCCGTTCTTAAAAATTGCTCTTAAATCTGAGATCATAGATAAATTACATATTATTATTAAATTATATTTATTATTATTATTATATATGATGTATAAATACAAACCTCAAAAGGAAATAAATATTAATGCTATTATCACATAATAACATTATTTTAATACTCAAGTAAAAGCAAGAATGACGCAGAACCTTAAGTTTGCGTCATCACGTTGAACTAATTAAAATGTGACGTGACTTTTACATACATTCTTACTTACGTTTAATCTCATCTAGAACGTAATCATTGTATTGGCGTAGTAAAAAATTAACAAATATATATTTTTTTATCGCATATACAGATCTATAGGTACATGTTTTATGTTCTATATATAATTTGATTTATAATAACACTTTTAAAAGTTAAGTAAAAATAATCGACGTTGATATTTTATAACTGAATAGGATATTTTTCCTAGTAGCAATATCATTGTTTTAGAGGAAATACTCCGGAAGCGATGTAAATAAATCGAGCTTTCGCGTAATATTGTGCCGCAGACGGTGTGCTAAGTTAGAATTTAACCACCGAAATTTATGGACGCGGATATCGAAACGACCGAGGTGAAGGACGTTTGTGACTCATCGGGTTTTTTTACTGTTTCTATTTGTGAGATTTATAAAAGATCTGTTAAAGGGAAACAGCATTTTCGATACCATGAAATTAAATTGTTGAAAAAAATATTTTATTATTAAACAGTTAACGTTTGTATAGCTTGTCTATTGAGCATTACATATATACGTACATACAAATACAAGACACATAAATTCATCTTATAGAATTAAATGGTAGTCAAAATATAAATTATATTTGTAACAAGTTTTAGCGCATGTTCTTTGACGTCAAATGTCTTCCGGAAACTCTTCTGTAAACACACGTATTAATTAAATATCCATTTCTTTATGATTTCGGATGTATGTAGCACTAAAGCTACATTAAATGGCTATAGTGGATATCCACTATATATATAATATACGTATTTAGTTAGATTTGAATACTCTCTTTTAATTATTTCCAAGTTACTGCCATATACTCTTTATCTTATGTAATGAGAATACGTGTTATTTTACTTTAAATAATTTGGACATCTTACTTTTAACAAGGGTAACGATAAAATATGAATAAAATCTACAAATAAAAACCCTATAAAATACGCTGCGATTTAGTGCTTCTCCATTATTAGCCATAACAAGAGAAGACTTTCGGCCATATAAAAACTATAAAGTTTACGTGATTTCAAATGCAGTAAACCCTTGACTTCGACATCATTTGTGGTCAAGGTTCCTATAATTTTGTTTGATGACATTGGAACAGTTTTGGACACCCACTATGGTATGGTGTTTCTTCTTTCTCATGTACAGCGTCTAATACTAGATCTAATTACAATTCCATTACTCCATAAAGGTGCATAAGAGCAAGATCTAAACGTTTTTGAATAACGTTAAAATGATGAAGGTTTGGCTCTGATTTTATATAACTCCTTTAGCTTGCCTGCAATGCGGACCCGCGGGGCTGAACGAAGGTGGGGGTTACCCTCGCTGGCTAACTTGGAAGGTCAAGAACATTGGCTATATGTTTTATTGGCCATCAGCAGCCTTGCTCAGCACCGGGACACGCTACAAAGAAGTATGAATTATCGCCTTCGTTGCGAACATTTGTTGGTAAACTTAGTTATCGTTAAGATTTGACAAAATTGCCAAAAATATTTCCCCATTATACATTTACAAAAGTAGTTAATTTGAATCTCTAATTAAATTATGATAATCAAAACGTAAATAAATTGCAAAATTTTAACTTACGTCAGTTTCCAGTCGATAACTTTATCCTTCTTCTCCATTCTTTTTTTTAATAAAAAATTGCTTGTCTTATGTTTTTATGTATGGTATGTACTTATGTTTAATATAACAAACACTTCTTAACGTCTGATTTCAATTTATTTCTTATTTGCAAACACCGTTTTGTAAAGAGAAAAATACGAGTATTCCTACAAACCTTTGCAAAGGAATCTTACGGGTAGGGCTTCGTTTGTTACGAATTTGACGGTGACTTGTCATTGTCAGTTATTGGTTATATTCCGAACCTTCTCCAGCTCGTTATGATTGATGACTGCGTTAATTTGAGTTAACATTACAAATAGGTATATACCTGTTAAGATATCTCTACGTTTTTTTTTAATTTGTATTTTTAATATGCGGATAGATTTTACTCTACACTTTATTTTACTTTGGCCTATATAGTCATGGATTTTCAAAGAACGTATCGAAGAACGTTGCACACTGGCCATCATTGTGTTAGGTGTAGTGTAGGTAGGTTTAAATTTCAACCAGTCGGAAATGAAATATTTATTTAAATTTATTCAATTTTCTTCGCTCTGGTGTCGAGGCCAAGTTCCGCCACTCAACACGCAGTGTCTCCAAATTTCGGAGGAAAATGGGGAACGGAGTGTCTTAACAGTAGTTTCCCTCTGCCTACCCTGTTCTGTGGACGTAACGTAACAATATTATATTGTTGTAATGCTATCTGTAGCGAGTAACTCTGACACATAGGTAAAAATGAAGAAACATTTAAAAACATCGTCTTAAAAGTAACGATTAAAAAAAACCTTCGCTACGAGTTTACCATAATTGTTTAAAAACATCAATATTATATTAAACCGTTATAAACACGCGTCTCCAACTTTCTCTTTTGTCCGCAAAAACAGAAATGAATTTAATTATAATAAAATACGACCCCAAGAAACTTGTGTATAATTTATGCTGGAGTATTCTCGATATAGGAGCTGGTGAGGTCCTCTGGGCGGTTTGTGCCCGACGAGAGCGCTTAGAGGTCATGGCCCTAAAATTGAGCACTCGTGCAGTGCTGTTGAGAGGTTACCGAGGACACTTACAAGTTAAATAAAACCGTGTCGGCGCCGGGGAATGAATTTACGTCTAGCTCTACAGTCATCGATTTATTTCTATGTCGAGTATATAATTATGCTATTTATTATTGACTCCAAACAATATGCATTTTACAGAGTAAGAATTCTCAGTAACATTATTTTGATAAACTTATTAAAACGTAATTTCTTAATTTTAGATTATATATTATATATAGATCGAATAAGGCTACGTGATTAGAAACGATAAATTAAAACGCTACGCTACAATTAATTTTAATAGGTAAATCAAAGTACATTCATATAAATATTGTACAGTACTGAAATATGCGAACAAGACCTGTAAATTAACAGACGGAGAAAGTATTCTCCTTAATTCATTAAAGTAGAAAATTGACAAATTACGTGAAACTTTTTAAATTGTTGTTCTTGTATTGTGAGGATAATATGACGTTAAATTTGTTACCACCAATTGGTCAAAATGCTTAAGCTCAAGATATCGTGATGAAATCTTCTTCTACATGTTATTCCCTTTTGAGGAGTACGGATTACTATTACAAACATAATTTATTTCTTAAAATATAAGTGTATAACTATTTTATTTTATATTTTCAAGCAAGTGGATGTTTAAACAGTTATAAAACAATTCCATTTTATTCTATAAAAATAATTTAATATTTAATTTAATTTATAAAGTTTCAACCGTAATTATGTGTAGATAACGGAAGTACTCTTGTACTGCGTAATTTACCTACAGCTAAAATATTAGACGTGTTCATTTGCAAAATTTATATTCATCACTGGCACGAGGAAAGATGAATAGTTGAGCAGGATATTTTACATACTTAAGAACTAGTTGTTTGTTATTTACTAAATATATTCTGTATATTATATATCCATGTTATATATTTATAAGTTTTATTTCGTGTCAGTCCTCTTGTGTTTTCATCTATTCATCAATGATATATTGATTAATGATGAATATAAGCAACTGTACTACCAGAATATACAACATATTAAATATTTCATTCCCCCAAGTTAGCATCGAACCCACAACCAGTCACACGTAATAACACTCTAATATCATACATTTTAACAAAAGTGAAACTATAAATATTTGCTTATGTAAGCCGAAAATACTGAATGCACGTTTCGTTAAAAAAACATTGGGCAATCCATACAGTGGCCTACTTTATTCTGTCCGAATATGTTGCGACCGGCACTGTGAATTTTTGTTGTCATATTGTCATATTATAGCTTTATACCTGCACGTTTAACGGATGGGAAGTATCACAGTAATAACATAGTATCGAAAGATGAAGGAACGGTCGTTTGCCTGCTCGGTGATCGCGCGAGTTGATACTCGCGTCTCGCTTGTCATACCTCAGGGCGTACTTAGATGTAAATTGCACTTGGAGTAAGTAATAGGCAAAGTTGCTTTTTTAGGTATTCTTTTTCTTAACATCATGTTTTGTATGCATAATAATATTACATTAAATTTATCTCAAAAAATAATATAGAATTAATATTATAGAATTGTTTTTTAAAGTTTTTTTAGTTCTGAGTGTGCTACATGTTACATTCCGGTAATACATTACGTGAATTATTTATTATGAATAAATTAAAAACATCAAAAGGACCGCCGATCCGACCGATCGAAAATTTCTCTGGCAAATTGCGAAAAAAGAAGTTCACATAATGGCTTAAATTTTAGTTGAAAAGGCTCGGCCACACGTGATATTGAAGCAGGATAAAGATAAGCTGCTAAGAGTAGCGCTATGTGAAAGAACCTTAGTACAAGTCCGAAGTCGGTTTAACTTAGGTCACGTGGGTCGAGCAGCGGTTAATCTTATTAGAAGACATGGCGAGGCTTCCTTAATAACTTAAACGTTCAAGCTTCTAATTATGGACTTGAGTTGATGAAGAATATGAAATATATAGCCTTAATAAGAATCATACAACATTTTCAAAGCGAAGCCATTAAATTACTATTTAAGTTATAACACGGACTGTGATTATTATTATTCTTCTTTTTCTACTTTTGTTTATACTTATTCATAATAATAAAATTGAGACTCAATATCAAAAAAAAAAATAATATTAACACTTAACAATCCAACTATTGGCTTTAGGTCCAATTGAATTAAACTCACGTCTGCCTGCATATTGACTAAATTGAAAGTAATGCTATAAGCGTAAATTAACGTTAACTCGATAACGACGAGCCTTCGACCGGCCAGGTTTAACCTGTAAACTGAGGTTATGCACAGATGAAACTGGACTCCGCCTATTAGACTAATGCACTGTATTGTCTATGCATGTTTGTTTTATAGAACTACCTACTACTATGCCTTATATATACTTTTGCTATTACCAAATAATAAGTAATACGAAATTTGAACGTGAAAATTCATTAAAAAATTCATTTGCTTTATAGTTTTGTTTACTCTTATAATATTTATAAAAGTAACTTGACGTTTTATTAGTTAAGTTTTTATTACATACATTTATACATTTCAAATATTAGACGTGTTCATATTAAATTCTATTAAAACTAATTTATCATGTTACATTTAATAGAGTTTACCTATCACAAAAAAATTATAATTTTTAACACTGTGAGCTGGCTAAAATAAGAAATGAAAGTAAATATCAACTATCAATTACACTCGCTCATAGTTTTTGTATTACATTCAATGAAATATAGATTCGTATACGTTGCAAATATTCTCACGTAGCAATAAGTTACATACACACATACATATAGATGTCGGTGCTATATCGGATATGTATGGTATATGAGAACGGTTACACCATATTGTTTTGTTTTTGCGAAACGAATCAGGTCGTTATCCTTATGCGACCTTGCGGCTGCTATAAATTCAGCAAATTGACCGTTGCGCTGGTGAAGCGCATGCGTCACTCTGGCTCTAAGGCTGATGATCTCTAGTGTCTAGTAGATTGAAGGTGATGTATTTTTTTTGTTACTATTTCTGTTGTTTCTTCTTTGTTAACTTGATCAAGACGTTTTAGAATATATATTCCATAATGGAAATGTTCAGTTTACATTTTTATAGTTTCATGATGTTTTTTTTTTTGGCTTTAATTAAGTATTAATTTAAGTGGTAGATGATGTAAATGGAATAAGTACAAAGAAACCGTAAATTCACTCGTAAATTCTAGTCAGAATTGAATATGAATGTTCACCGTCGCCGCCGGCCTCTGATCCCTCCGCGCCTCTATATCTACTAACTCGATGTAATTCCACTTGTGCTGATACTAGTTTTTACAGCTACAACTGTAACTTGGATATGTACACATTACCTCACGACCGCCGGAACCGGTCTCAAGGTGGGTCTATTATTTATAGCGTTTAATTCCTTCATTATAATTTTGTATCTATATACTCTAACTATATCGTTTTCTGTAAAACAAATTTGATTTAAAGTTTATTTACTTTATTTATTTATTAGGGTAACGTATATTTTTTGCACCGCATAAAATATCTTAAGAAAATAATCTTTCAACTTTTTTTACACTCGATAAATCCAAGTGCTTCAAAAATTCTATTACATTTTTGTCCCCCTTTGACTGTTCGGACAGGTGATTGGAAGGCGATGAACGGTCGTCCGTTTCAAGAGCGAGATAAATTCCGAGCACAGCTGATTCTTAGAGAAAATTGAAATTGGTATCCCTAATGTACGGCTGACACTCTCATAATATGTAGCAGCCTAGCCAGAACTTGGTTAAAAAAACTTTATAGGCTTTTACTAAATATTGGATTAGTTAGTTATATGGAAATTTCATTCAAAAAACACTAAAAGTATACATTTTAACTAGGTCAGCATGGAAACGTCATTAAAACGGGACAGCAGGCAATTAGGCCAGGCCAATAAAAGATCGCCATTAACGAACACAGGTCGTTTCTCCGCGCTTCGTGAACAGACCGCCGACGTTTTATACTTTACGATTACAGTATAATTATGTTTATTTGAGACTAAGACTGGTTTGAATCTGTGACCTCTATAACTATGATGATGGGAAACGATTATTTTTTTGACAAATCTCGTTATATAAGATGCATTCATAATAATTTCTAATTAATAAACCTGTTTCTTAATTTTGGTCAATCGTGACGCACGGACGAGGGGCACGTGTAAATCCCACAAGTTATGGGTTCAAATCCCACTTGAGGAAGTGAATATTTAATATTTTCATTTTTCGTTCCACGTGCAGAAATCAACGGAAAGTTCTTCACTTCCTCATATTTGTAATAAAAACGAAATGTCTTAACACTAGGCTTAGTCCCTAGGCTTTGTCTACCTACTCTCCAATGTTCAGGATAACGCGTAAATGTAAAAATAATGTATCTTAATTAAAATTATGCTTTTGTATACACAAATTAGAGATAGTTTCGTGTGAGTTGACGAGGCCGTTGTCACCATCGCCGATGTAGTTAAGTGGTCATACTCATAGTTACTAACACAAAGCCCACTCTCACCTCTTTGTTCCACATCTTTGTATGACTCAAGAAAGGTGGTATGAAAAACAATCTTCATTTCTATTACACATTTAAAATCTAAAAATTTTACATACGGTACTTACTTAAACGAAATGTTTATATACATTAGGTACTCTTCATTTTATAGCCAGGTCGATGAGTGTCGAATTAAACTAAAAGGCTCTTCCTCATTGATGAGATAAGACGGAAGTAATCCATTGTCATCCTGCCCCACTGTCGTATGGGGTCTGCGGCTGTTATCGCTGATGTGTGGATCGAGTGTCTCATGGAGTATATTCACTTAAGTCGTTATGTGTTGTAAGATATATTACATGTAATGGGGAAAAGGAAGTACCTTAAAAGTAAATTCTCTCTACCTATCATGGTGTGTGCTGTGGGACGCAAAAAAAAATAACATGGATATGTTGCGAACTCTATATTAATAATTTCTAAACATGCTTGGCCTTAAATTGAGTTGAGCTCCAAGTTACGTACCTGTGATGATGTTCATCGTCTTTAGTATGAATGTTTAAGCTAAATTCCATCTTGGGTTTGTTAATATTTCACATCAACATGTGTGATTACACAGAATTCTTAAATAGATTATGTGTTGTCTTCTTCTGCAAGCTTCAACATAAGTTACGTTCAATTCAATAAAATCATGAATCATTTTTTTTTTATTTTCTATTGAAGTTTATAATCTTCATTATTCATCCATCCAGCCTTTCGAAGTCCACTGCTGGACATAGGCCTCCATTCGTGGTCGCCATTCATGACCATTCCTCCCCATCGGTTGTCGGTCCTCCTAACAATATGGCCTGCCCATTGCCACTCCCGCTTGCAGATTTTGAGAGCTATCTCGGTATATCGGCAGCTCTTATTTTATGTACATTCTATTATACTTAGATTCAAATATAAATATTAAAAAATTTTGAGCTGGGAGCAGTGTCTGGGACTTGCAACCATTACTGATATAGACTTTTACAGTTCTAGCCCAAAATAGCAAATTACGTCGAAGGAAATAAATACGATCGTTTATAAAATTTTAATAAACATGGCTGCCAAAGACTAATGTTGCCATAGTTACTTACTATGACGTATTACAGATAAGTGAGACGTCATATTATTACCGGAAAATATAGCAAGTTATCTATGTTTGTATATTGTATATATAATTATATTATTTGGTCTCCTTGTATATAGGCGAAGGTAGTAATGTAACTTGATTTCTTTTAAACGTGCATTTCTTTGTTGTTTTACAACGTACAACCTCTTTCGTGTGTTCTCCATGCGACGTGACATTGGCGAAGTGATTTTGTGCTCAACTGGCACGCTCGGAACGCCAAAATAAAAGAACAGAACAGACAACAAGTTAACACATTTCCCTTACAAATATTAATCAATATTCTCATAAGCACACAATGCCCTTTAATAGTTTTTACCTATCTACATTTCACCCATGTCACCCGGAGTCAACGACCGGCCGTTTGCACGGCTGACCGGAGCCGCGATCTGATTGTTGCACCAATAAGCGATTTGCATGCGTTTGCGCTTACATTGGAACCATTTGGTGGCGTTTATTCTGTTTATATATTCTGTTGGCAATTAGTAGTAAAAAATTATATAATACAATAATATGATTAAATTATTATAATTAGTCTTTAGTCAATAGGCATAAAAGGCTAAAAGCTAGTTTTACTTTTTGTTGTGGTTAAATTATTTTGTGACTTTTACCATTAAATAATATAATTAAAATTGTATTATACAAACAAAGTCAATATTTATTAACCGAAGCGGCCTCGCCATCCCAATGGTAGATTCTGTTCAATAACAAAGGCAAACGAAACAGATTGAACGCCTGATGGAATTTGGCTTCCTTTCCCCTCGACGACTTATGGCGTCGTGAGGGTTTATATAAGGCTTAACTTCCACAAATAGAACTTAAGTTACATTCACTTGACAAATATTCATATAATATTCTTTTTATGTTAATCAATATGCTAAATTACTATCGACAATTTTTTTTTATTATGTACATGTTTTTAGAAAACAACATGTAAACATGCAACTTATCATTATAAATGTTTTAATGGTATTATAAGAGATTACGTACACTTAGTTATTAATCGTTATCCATAATTACTTTAGATATGCCCATTGCTGTATTTTGTAATGGATGTCTTTGAATTATATATTTTATTATCGAATCACTCCCTGCCGTAATTGTAGCTTAAAATATACTTTGTAATGTATCAATTATTTTGAATGATGATGATGCCTACTTGAGATGTTGATGGGCATATTTCTGTTTTCTCTTGAAAAGACTTATGCAGTTACATGTGAATTAAATTTGAATGAATATAAATAAAAAACTGCCGGCTATCATTTTCGTAGTAAATATCCCGCTGTAGTTTCCTAATTTGGTGGCAAAAAATACCGGTAATCACAATTACTTCCAATTTGACCGTTTTCGTGTTTCTCATTAGTCGCCCAAAAGCCTGTATTTAATCGAATCTGTGTCGCATTCCACTTGGGAGAGTAATTTTTTTTGTTATTCTACTTTTGTTTTACGTCAACACTTACTTAACTCCTTGAAATTGAGAAAGAAAATCTATTCTTTCAATATGAACGTTATCTACCTTGAGTGGTGTTTCTATTGACAATCAGCACAGCACATGCACGGCCAGTCACGTCCCGAATGCGTCACCACGGTATCAGTGACCTACGTAAACACATAAGCCTGTGTGCTTGCTATATTTTTTTCTTAATCATAATAGTTCGAGGCCAGTCGTGGCGCAGGGGCACAAAGAGCGACTGTAAAATCGACACAATATATATTTTGATTTATTCGCTCTGAGGCAAAGCGCGACGTTCAGGTTCGCAACCCAACACGCAATGCCTCCAGAATTCAGCGGAAAGTGGGGAGCGGAGTGTCTTAACACTAGGCTTCCTCTGCGTATCCTGGTACATGCGGTATATAGTATGAAGTTGAAAAAAAAACATTTACACGTCATTATCTTGACTAAAGTACTTTAAAACCATTCATCATAATATTTCTTGAAAGCATGTAGGAATTAAGTTGAATAGGGTTTCTTTATTAAATAATGATATTAAGCTTTTATTAATAAAATCATAAAATCGAATTAAAACTTTCATATTTTTTTACTAAAAATTTATAGAAAATGCCCTTATTTATATTTATGTTGTTTAGATAACGTCTCGAGTGAACGGTGGCATGATTGGAGAATAGAGATGCATACGACATCGAAATGTGAAAATCAATTAGTGATGTGTCATCGCCAGTGATGCATTACACGTATATATATGTGCGTGTGTGTGTTTGTTTACGGTATGGCGCGCCATTGCTTATAATATTTTATTTCAACCAATATCAATAACAATAATTCTTATATATTTTTTATTTATAGTTACTTCGTATTGTTTGTTATTGTTGTTATTCTTATAAGGAAAAGTGAAATGTTTACATTTTTTTTTTAAATAAATATCCGTAACTGACACAACAAATTTTTGTCAGATAAAGTTAAAGATATATTGGATTAGGTTACTTAAGTATCTGTTATACAGTGCGTCGCTTATTCATTACTGTGGTACTTGGTTTCCATTTAATACAAACAATGAAGAAGTTTATTACCTATTTATGATGGATATTATTAAGAAAATTGTGATTACAAGAAGGTACTAGTTAATCATTAGACAGAAAGAAGACGATTAAAGTGGGGATAATGTTATAAACGCATTTATATAATATATAAATCTTTATATAATATATATTTAAATATATATATTCATATATATAATTGAACTCGTAAAGGATTGAACGATTTAATGATGCAATGGTACAGACATTGTGCATATATATGTACACAAGCGTTTCTCATGATATTGACAACATGTCGGTATTGTTTTCACCCGCATCGATTCATCTGAAGTACAAGAGTGCTGTACAATGCTATTTAACCCAAATACGACGCGGGCGGTTGATCATACTGTGACTACTTGTGACTCACCCCGGTCTGCTGCTGTGTATAATTACTATATAAGGGTTAAGAAGCTATATTTTATAATAATGTTATATATATATATATATATATATATCAGCTTCACTCTGTATCCCGCACACAGCAGGGTAGACAGGGGGAATATAGTGTTAAATAGCATCAACACTAGAGGAATTAAAATTACATTTAAATAAATATTTCATCTCTTCCAGTAGGATTCGAATCGACAATCTGTCGCGTTTACAGTCACACTTTGTGCCTTTGTCCCACGACTGGCCCTTCTTATATATACATGCATTTATATAAATAATTATGCTTAAAAAGTTTGTGATGCGTTTAGTCTTACGTTTCTAGATTATACGATATGGAATTTTAACTCAAACGATAAACAAGAGACGTTATGATGATGATGGGCTTGGGACATGTCTACTTGTGCTCCGACGTATCCCGATCCCTTTATAACGAAAAAAAGCTTATTTCTTGTGCATGAGGATGATTAGATAAAAAGTCCGTTACAGCTACGCGAAATAAAAAGAAAATTTTCTTTCGAAGTCTTTTCTTATTTAACTACACCATGCCTTCTATGCATGCCATTTACTGACAATATTTTAACCAATATTTACCAAATATTGGTTAAAAATTTCCACACCAAACAGGACATTCTAATGCGTTGTCCCATTGTTTATTAGAATTAAACCGGTTGCGCTAGTTCAGATTAACTTTAATGAAATACATAGAATACAACGACTAAAAAGTTTGTGATATTATTTTTTTGCTTTACAAAAGCTCTTTTTTATCTTATGTTTCAAATGAATATTATAATATTACAAATATTCAGTGACCGTATGCACAGGTCTTGTAAGAAATAATTTAAAAAAAATGTATACTTTATATCTTCGTGTGAATGACACTTAAAGAAATTTATTAGATATTTCAGCAGTGTCGCATCTATAATATTATGATATTATACTAGTGCCCGTCGAACCCGATGGTAGAATGACCTGAGTGTCAACCACCCCCGAGATTAGGTCTTCGATCTCATGTACGCATAAAACAATGCCTTTCTATTCCCTAGCAGAACGAGTCGCGTTCTGAGTTGAATTCTCCGCTGATCGATGGAGATGACGCATAGGCGCCTGTGCCCGCATACAGCAGTATCACTATCAAAACCTCGGCGTAGTATATCGGCCTTATCAATATCATTCGCCAGCTCAATATTGAGATTATTTATTGATTTATTAAGGGTAAACGTCAGGCCAGGTGTGGCGCTGGGCCGCTTGTGTCGATGCCCACTCGAGGTAATGAAATAGCTTAGCTCTGGTATCGAGAAGCACGGCGTTGAGTTCCGCCACTCAACACGCAACACCTCTGAATTTCGACGGAAATTGAAGAGCAGAGTGAACTTTACAGTAGGCCTACCCATGCCTCCCTCTGCCTATCCACGGTATAAATTGTGAAGCTGAAAAAAAAAAATTAACGTATTTGCCGCAGCAAAATGACGTCGGTCGATATATGTACTCATCGACGTTTGATTAGACGCTAAATAATGCTTGCTAAATTTATCTTGACCTTTTCCGCAAAGCCGGCGATGCTCGCTCCTATAATTAGTGACTCGTGCAGATGAATTTATTTACGAAGGGATGCGATGTCGGCTCCTGGCACCGGCCTCGCGACCTATATTGTTTACATACATGTATATGTGTATGTATGTGCCTCTCGAGAAAAATACTCCGCGTTATTACGTAAATAAATAAGACGCGTGCATGACGAGTCTAGTAGCCGTAAGGGGCAGTTGTGGGTTCAACGCTCAATTGAGGAAACAAAATATTCGATATTTTCATTTTTCTATTCCTAAAATTTGACAGATAGTCTTACAATATGCTCCCAGTTACCATGTGCAGAATTCAGGGTGAAGCTATGTTTAAAATTGTACAATTGTTTATATCATTTTAAAATAATTCTATACGTTTGTATGCACAATGACAAACAAACATGTTTACTATATAAGCATCGCAGAACATGCTAATATTATATGGTTCAAAGCTTCTGCGAATAATTTATTTTGGACCATCTGCGACGCCAATCTTCAATATTGACTAGGTACATAATTTTCTAATTACATACAATAAGTCACCCCAAAAGGACCATTTGAGACCGTCTGGGAATTAATTGTATAGCAAATATTGTTTTCTGCACAATTTAGAGCTGGTTAGGAATTCTCATAGGTTATATATTGTCGCAATTATCCGCTTTGGTGTGTCGTGTAGCGCGTGCCTCGCTGCAGCGCCGGCGTAGGATCCTATTGTACTTCGATGTGAACAGTTCCGGTGCTGATTCAAGGGCACTCCTCCATTGTCCCGTTGCGATGCAAACCTCTGGTGTGTTACGCCGTCCTGTATCCAGAATTGTCTTGTTTATTTGCTTTAGGTTGTAAACGATGTTTTGTGTGGCACGGTTTTGTTCCACGTCCAAATTAGCTTTATATCAAAGCAATTTGTATTTATCGTAATGATGACACGACATCATGTCATGCAACGCGGCAATTTTGACATGTTTTTATTATTATTATATTAAGAGATACATTAGTTACTATGATTTTAGAAATTTGTGTATCAACTTAACTCTAATGTGACGTGTGATAACTGTTGTAATCAATAGTGAAAGTGTAGAAATAGAAGAATGTCACAACATTTTACACTTCACAGCGTTGCAAGCAAAATTATAGTGTTGATTGAGACTTTTCAGTATTAAACCTGTACTATCACTCTGTACTAATGGCATATTAGATAATTCTAGCATTGTAAAAGTTACTTTCAAAGAACAGTCGTAGAGTTGTACCCCTTCAAAAGAACAAGTTGAAGTTTATCTCGGCTGTTTGAGAGTTTTTTCAAATACTCTCCCGAAAACTTTCTCGAAAAAATCGAATTGTAATATAGAATTTAGATCTAAATACGGATGTTCCAAAGCTCTATGCTCTTCAGGATCATAAGCAGGAGCTTATGATGTATTCCTACTATACCCTTAGATTGAAATCACTAACTTCTTTTATCTGACATTTTCAATATGTATCAAATATTGAAACATTGTTTTTGTTTCAAACCAATTTTATAAAGATAAAAATTGTAGCCATTTAAAGACTATACAAAATCTTATCACCTCTATAAGTTTCCTAATATTTAAGATTAAAAGAGATTGTATCTTATCGCAGGAACAAAGGAATGTAATTTTATCATCACAAACATTTTCCATTTTTAACAACTATTATCTTACTATGGCTGTGCGTTCATCGCATTTTTTATAATATTTAGTAAATTATATGGTTATTTTATAGGATAGAACGTAATATACGTGTGTAGTACACGTACACTTCACATTTTTATTTTGTGAATAATTTATTACGACACTAATGTTCTTTTTTATTAGGTACTATATTATATGACGTGATAAGTGGTATTGTGGTTTTTTATGATTTACTTTGTAAAGGTTAAAATATTATATATATAAGGGAAAAAAGATATTCATAATTTTGGTTACAAGTAGTGTCGCAAAGATGTTCAAATATGTAAAAAACAATTAATCTAACAATATAAATAAATTTTATCAAGCGTATGAGTATATGAATTTCAACGTAGCTTGAGTAGGCCGATGAGTCCATCGTGGCGCAGCGGCATACGGGTGTGACTGTTACGAGACGGTTGTGGATTCGAGCCCTACTCGAGGAAGTGAAATATTTAAGTTTATATTTCCATTTCTTGCTTAACGCCGCGAAGCAAAGCACGGCGTTAAACTCTGCCGTCTGCTGCGTCGCTTAGGTATATGTATATAAGGTAGGTCCCTTAAAATTTCTGAGCACCAAAGCATGTAGTATTTAAATCATAAAAACAAGTATCGGCTCGATTTAATATAAGAACATTTAAGTTGTGCTGCGTGTTTGTCATTCATTTTTAATTTTTATTGTCTTTAAGAAGAATATGTCGCAGAAGCAAATTCGTAGCGTAGCAGATGTTGAAAAAAGCGTATGACAAGAAAAGTTCAAACTGCGCGCATTTTTACGCCACAGGGAAAATTATTCTCCTTAGTCTTCAACTATCTGACGTAGGAACGACATTCATTACAAAGATATCTTGACTGGGAAAATAGTTTAAGTTTTACTCTGAACATTGATAAATGTCTCCGTCCGCTAATGCTCTTGTAAAGTTTAAACTCAAAGTCATTGTTATTTTATGTTATTATTTATAAAATGAGATATGATTAATTTTATTTTTCAATTGAGGGCGTTAATTTAGTGACTTGATGTTATACCAATTATCAGTTAAATTTAGTTTTAAGTAAGTCCATTTTACAGAAATGATTTTATTTTATAAATTTTGAGAGAAATGAAATATTATATATTTTAATTTATTCGCTCTGGTAATGTTAAAGTGCGGCGTTGAGGTCTGCCACTCAACACGCCATGCTTTATGGGGGAAATGGGGAACGGTGTGTCTTAGCACTAGTTACTCCATGTTTCTTCTACCTTCCCCAGTCTGCCGTATCACTCATTATTTTTATCACACTTATTTTTTCGAGGTAATAAAAGCAACTTCACGAATTTTAAACGTTTCAAGGTTTGTAACGCGCAATTCGTGTTAGTAATGTACGCGACCACTTGTGTAAATATTTTTTTAATACGATTTAACGTTTACGCTTACCGTCGATGTTATGATTGTACATTATTGTAGTCTATTTTATATTAAAAAAAAAAACCATAGAGGTGCCTTAGTTTTTAGTTCTCAATCAATTCTTTTATGGTTTATTTTTTAGACACTCGGCTTTTTATCTTAAAAAAAACATTACATGTAAAAAGCAACGCAAAAAGATTCAAGATAATCAGCTAGAGTAGAGTGTTATTTATCTTTACATTAAAGTAGTAGTAGTAGAAGTGGCACTTGTGCAATGTATTTGTATGAAATTCAATTAACTCTTATTATTCTAATTAAATTCATAACTAACAAGATAAGCCAATTAATAAAATTGTGATAATATTTATTTAAAATAAGCAATAATATTAGTTATATGTGACTTTTTTATGAAGTCGAAAGATTTTTTACAAACTTTGAAAAATTCCACCATATCTTTTAAAAAGAGATTCAGTGACGTGCAGGCTCTTCGATCCTCAGTTTATGATGCGACTACTACTAAGTAGCTGTGTTTGTTTGTCCATACTAAAGTAGTAAAAAATAATATTATAATTATCAGTAAATTCGGTTTTAGTTTAATAAAGAAAAGATGGTAACTTTAATGCCAAGGTTACATTTTTGGTTTTATGGAGTATACCTATATATTTTTTACCTATAATAACTGTTAACTGTTCCAGCGACAATTTCACCATTACTGTGAATAAAGAAATTAGTTAAATGCCATTCTATGATTCATTACTGAAAGAACAGGATTTTTGAATACCTCAATACGTACTGTATTATATGTAGGTGGTATAGTTCAACAAATTATACACAACATGTTCTGAATGCAACGAGCGATAGCGTCCGTTATGTTGCGGTCGCACGCGATACTCGCGCGAACTCGGAAACGTAATACTAGTGTTGTTAGATTTCTCTTCACGCTATTTCCCTTGTGGAATAGGAGCGAGCCATTAGGGAACAAAGAACTTTGGGTCAGACTACAAGTTTCGAGTTTCAACTATGCTATTCACATCTGTATACTGTACAAATAATATCTACTTAGAAAGGAAAACTAATTTGACATTCAATTTTCATAAGCTTCGCTTCTTTTTGTTTGTTTACGAATTAGATAACTAATTCGAGGCCGTCGTGGTTGAATTTTCGTCACTAAACACGCAATGCCTAAAGAATCCGATGGATAGTGGGAAATCGAAGTGTCCTTTCGGATAACGGAGTGTCTTAACACTGGATTATCAAGTTTCCTCTGTTTATCCTGATTTGTGCGGTATACAGCTGAAGCTAAAATAATATATTTTTTGATCTCACTTAAAATATTTTTGACAGAGACCAATATTTTTATTATTAAATTAATTTTGTGCAGAGGTACGAATCGCAGTGTACAATTTAAAAACTATGTACCTGCATCCGTTATGGAGATATAAATGTAGTACATATGGCAGGAGTTTATCATTTCGTATCGTAATAGCGCTGAGGGTATTAAAAGTAAATCACCTCTCACTACATTGCCTCATGCCTGAAGCTTCCATTTATAGTAAAAATATAGAATGGTCATACATCTCTTGTTCGTAGTGTTCCCACCAAGAAAAAATACCGGAATCTTTAATTTAATATTATAGGCATTATCGTAGGTATATCTTAAAAGACTTTGTTCCTAAAAGAAAACATAGGGCCTTAGTCCCAAAGTAAATTGCTAATATAAACCTAGGTTATAAAAAGAAAATGAATCTTTTATTAAAGTAAAGTAATAATGTGACATTGAATCACATTTTATTTGGTATAAAATGCGGCCGCCTTGTGCTTAACGTCATCTGGTAAAGAATTGTGTTTCATCCATATTTTATGAGTACCCTTCGCTGGTGGTAAATTTGGTCCATATATGAGGAAGGATATCGGTTTTTTGAAAATATATAGTAAGATAGTGGACATTTCCATCTTTTTTGTTTACTTTTGAATTTATGATCAAATTACCCAACAGCATCAGAATTTTCACATGCATGTGATGGAAACTTATCAAGTCCAAGCGACACAGGTCCATTGTATCAACATTAGAAAGTACCGTTTCGTCATGAGCTGCCATGAATTGGAATAATGGGCAGTAAAGCGACGTCACAAGCCAATAACAAGCGGGTGGAGTTGCGCGTAATACGTTAGTTGTTCGCGTGGGAGTTGTCCCGTTTTGCTAACGTTTGTGTGTACTTACATTACCTGCTAAGTGACACGTAATTGATTCTTCTATTCTTCATAAGCGTGATTACGTCATGTACATATACTGTATACTTTATATGACTGCCGGTTTTACACGTGCAGTAACAATGGTGTCATAATATACAAATAACGTGACAAACGATTTGTCATTCACAATTTTTATTTATTTACTATTTACAATACTATTCAATATAGAAAATGGATATCTCTTTACTTTATCTGTATGAACTTTGAATTTTTTTGCAACTTTGGAGACCAAATAAAGTAATTAATTGTTATTAATGATTCATCTAATCGTAATTTACTTGCGTAATAATGTTTGTCTAAGCACGCGGTGATTCAAACGGCAGTTTCGTCAAGTAAAAGTGCACAAACCGGCTAGGATAGGTCAAGGACCACACGCTTTGTCTGTATGCAACACGACATTAATTTATCTCTCGTGATTTACCACCAACGAAATAATACTAAGCTAGATAATATTGCGGTTTACGGTCGCGCCGGCCGGTTTACATTTTAAACTTTATAGTTATTATAATTGAAATTGTTAATATTATGGATTTTATACAAAATTTGTCGTTTATTTGCTAAGTCGTAACTAGTTTGTATATATTTTGATTTATTTACTTAACATTTTGTAACTTGTTCACACTTGAACAGAGTTCTGTATATTAAGTTGTTAATTGTTGATTTTCTAGTCACCACTAAAACATTAATATTATACATGACATTAATATTATATAGACAATAAATAACCTACCTTCAGGTGTTACTGACTCGACAACTTTCTTACTTAACAAACGATAAAAATGATGAGATCTAGTAATAAAACCGAAATTTATCTCGTTGAAGCTATTTGATCTGCGCTTCAAAATATTCATATCCGTACGTAATGATGGTGGATTTACTGCCAATATAATAATAAACCATATCCATCGTTGCCGTACTCTCATAAATATATATCTGGGTTATCTTATGCTGAAGTGGCGTGTGTGGATGGATACTCAAGGATTCTTATATATTACTGCGTTCATAACAGTCTTGTTATGTACAAAAAGTAGAAATTGAAAAATGTGTACCTATATTGATTAAATGTAACGGTGCTGAAGTCAACAATATCTTGACGGCGCTGCTCGCCTTTTATTTGTTAATAAATTGGAAATTATTAACGTTATGAACGAATGGCGATAAAACGACCGTTGAAGTAGTTGTTTTTTCTGTGACTTCATAAGGTTATTTTTCGTAACATTTACACATTGACACCAAACTTATGTTACAATCATATCTCTATACTTATATATAAAACCACAACGTTGTTATAATTCTCTATAAATAAATGATCCGTCTGTTTATTTCGTTTGTCATCGTCTTGAACTTCTTATAGCTAGTCAATTTGTGTTTTGAATTTCTCGTGAATTTTATCCTATACAAAGTCAAGTGAGCACCGCTATTAAAGTTTTTTATTCTTAACAAAGATGCAACGACATCGTCTATTCAAAACGTTGAGGCTAATGTAGCGAACGACATTGTTGGCATGATACTATCTGTTTTGCTTTATTTTCCTAAAATTTAATTCCGACTTTATTCATAAAGCTTCCAATAATAATGGATCGCAATAGAGCTTGTCACGTTATCGGTTTATTAGTTTACGTTTGGTTCTAAACTACCTACTCAAGCGTGTTATTTTTTTCAACAATTTCATACTAATGTTTTCAAGATATTACTATTAGATAAGTATAATCTCTACAAATTAAATTGCCAAAATAAGTAAGTATAAGTATAGCACATGGAATATGTATTATAAGAATTGTCCATTTACAATTTCTACTGTACGATGGAAACCCTCAAGGATCCTCGCAGGGATTTTATGGGATGGTACTGGCGGTTTTATGGTTACACGCGAAGTGCCCTCGAAATGTTCGATCCAAATCTGCAACTCACATTTATAGCCGTGCAGTCGAACTTTATTAGACCAATAAAATACTTTTGTTGGTTCAAAGTGTAGTTCACTTCAAAGTATACATTGCCATTATATAGGCTCTTTAATCTTTTTCTTACTTACTCTTTTACTATTAAAAACTTTTATTTATAGGCTGTATTGCGCACAGAAAAGGTTAGGCAGTGGGAACCTCGTGTTAAAACACTCCATTCTTCATATAAGTTATATCTGTACTATCACTATACCTACTATATATATATATATATATTCCCCTAGTGTGGCTCGTTGTTTATGTGAATACATATAATATTCTAGAGCAGCTCTTTAGACGTGACCGTTAGGCAAATAGAAGTCATGAAAAAGCTCTTAACGCCCTCCCCGAGGAATTAACTTTTAACGTGTATTTACGCAACGTAAGAAACTTGTACTGAAACACTCGTCCCGATGGAATAATTTTGAATATGCCAAGATTGCGACACTGGCTAATGTGCTTCAATTGTACTTTGTAAAATAAATTATAAAATGGAAACTATAAAGTTGAAGAATCTTTATATTATCAATTATATTATTATATATTTATATATCCTAATATACTCCTATTCTAATTACCATTTTAAATTCTATTATCCCTAAACTTTAGTTATGTATTTGTCAAAACAAATCCCTTGTGTTATGACGTGTTATCACTTTAAAACTTATAATATTGCTTTAATTATTATGTTGATGAAGAATTATAAACGTGAATTAAAATATATATAATGTAAATTGTTTGATAAAACAAAATATTTAGTAGTCCAGTCAACAACACTTGTAGAGTACATATATTCAGTAAGAATATAAGCCTATCTTTGCAATTGCCACTTTAGGGATAAACGATTTCAGAGTCTTAAGCTCGTCTAATCAAACCTTATGCGTCTCGTGTCCTCCCTAAGGATTTGCTGTAACAGAGTCTTCAAAGTAAAGCTCCCGAATGGTGTCCAGAATGTGGAAACAGAATTAAATATAGAATACGAACGCAATAAAATATATACATATACGGGTTCATATGTACACTAGATGGACGTCTTATATTTAAAAAGGATCTTTATTACTTACTACATCTAAGAATTTTAAGAAATAATAGTAATTCAAATATATGTTTTATTCGATTAATTATAGGTTTGTAGTATGTATATTCAAATTAAAGGATTGCCTCGACCTAGTTACCACAAAGTGGGTCATTGATTTCTAACATCTCATACAGAATTTGAAATATCATTAGTTAGTTATATTTCTTTAGTTGCACATGAAAAAGCGCACAAGAATAGTGTGCATACTCTCAACCTCAACTTTTATATTTTATTGTTGAAATATTCCTATTGTTTGTATTGTAATAAAAATAAATCTAATTTTATCACATCAGAGAAGTCAATTGAAATAATTTAATCCCTAATTGGAAAGTTTGAAATTTTGACAGCGAATATTAGAAATTTCTTGATAGAAATCCCATCTTGAAAATTCCATTTGATCAATTTAAAACTTAGTAGAAATGAATGAATGACCCGATTGGAGTCGAGTTAATAATATTCATATTATAATTATTGTTCTTTTATTACTTATCTTATATCTATAGAGTCCTAGTCTGGAGTTCTGTACAATTTTAATAAAATTGTTTGATTATATATAATGAGATATAATAAATGAAATTTGTCTTTATCATAAATATATATATAGAATATATATTTCACGTCATTTAACTTTTATATATATATAAGTTAAATGACGTGATAGATTAAAAATATATAAAGATACAAAGGGTCCTTCACATGTAGTCATAGCAACACGAGGCTTGAATTAATTAAGCTGATGAACCTACCTTTTGTTTTTAAATGCACATTATGCTGTATATTTTCTGTTAAACATTAATATACTATCGTTTTTATTAAGGACAGAACCCGTCGTGGCGCAGCGGCACGAGGACGTGACTGTAACGCGACGGTTGTGGGTTCGATCCCCAGTCGAGGAAGTGAAATATTTATTTACATTCCGCCAGGATTCGGCAGAAAGTGGGGAACGGAGTGTCTTAACACTTGTTTCCCTCTGCCTACCCTGCCATGTGCGGGATGCATCGTGAAGCTTAATTATTTTTTAAATTTTATTTTTATTAAAATAGGCTTTAATATAAATTATTTTCATTAAATCAAATACGTTGTATCTTAGTCTAACTTTAAGATTATATTTAAAGCGCTATTTATATGTTAATCGTAGTAAAAAAACACAAAATGTATATACTATAATATACATTTTTTTCAAGTCTTCAATTAATTGTTTTGTCTTAATTGTTAATTGTTTTTCTTCTTAATTGTTTTGTTTTTAATTCATTACATTTAATTAAAATTGTTTACCCTTGCTCTGTGTCTATGGTTACTTGGCTACTTTCTGGTGTAGTCTCGGCTATTACACCCTTATTTTAACTTCTAGATTAATAGTTCAACATTCTTGTTTTACTTCGGATGTCGCGACGGAGAGGTCTTTGACCGACGCCTTGCGTTGTCATGACAACAGGAATACCTACGTGATGCATCTAATAAATTGAGAAAGGAGGAAATTCTCCATTTTCCCGTAAATTATACCTGTTTTTTCCGCCTTCTGTTATAAATCCTTGAAATTTATGGTGTGAAAAAAAAAAGGATTTTATGTTTTTATTTTTGTGTCACAATTTTATTATACTATCTACAAATTTCGATCTTGAAAACCATCACATATCACGTAACGTTTATGATGTCTCGTGTTATATGAATTTCGGTGGAAAAGTAGGGAACGGAGTGTCTTGACACTAGGTTCCCTTTGCCCATCATATATAACATGACGTTTATACAACCTTATTATTTGGCTGACGCTATTTACGTTCATTGTTTTTGCGGCAAAATAACACGAAAAAGGAATTATTTATTTTGTTTTCCCGTATCACATATACCGGACACATGTTTAATGATGGTGTAAGGGGAAATAACGGCACATGTGTGGTGACGGTTTCCGATGTGGTGAATTTTGTTAGGCTTTTCGAAACATAGATTCCACCCATAACTTTTTGAAGGAACCCTTTTTCACGATAAGTTTGATTAACCTGAATTCTGGCTTTGTCCTCTTCAAACAACGTTTGGCTCGCTTAGCTCCCAGAGTGTGTTTTCTAAGCACACATTACAATAGTAGATGAACGCATGAAATGTCGTAACTATGTGATAATTAAATTTTAGCTTTGTTTAACGTCGTTTTATTTGTTTTATACGTTTATGACTTACGTAATAATCATATATGAGCAAGTAACATACACGAGTTACGTTATACTGTCATATTAATTCTTTTTTCAGCTTCACGATGTATACCAAAGCAGGCTAGGTAGAGGGAACCTAGTGTTAAGGAATTCCGTTCCCTATTTTTCGCCGAAATTTGGAGACATTGTGTCTTGAGTGGCGAAACTCAACTCCGCGCTTAGCCTGCGCTAATAAATGAAATATTAAATATTTAATTTCTTCGAGTGGGGGATTTCTTTCGCGCGCGCGTGTAACAGTCATACATTTGTGCCCCTGCGACCCCCACTAGTGGCGACAAAATATAAAATATTTATTTCTATTTATGATATAAGTTACTTATTTTGATCTACGTTGCGACAAAATCAGTTTTATATTTAAGTACATAATGGCTAAGTTAGTTTACCCTGTGCAAGCTATAAGATGAAGCCTCATTTGACCATATAGAAATATTAAAATAGCCGAAACATGTTTTATTTCTTCGTGAAACAGTCACGTTCATATCATACAAAATATATATAAAATCTTTAAATCTGTTTAATCGGTTTGGTTTGAGGTGGGATAATTAAATAATTCCGCTTTTCGTGCAACCACTCCACACCGCTGGCTTAATACGGCAATATGGGCTGTGTCGTTTACTCGAGCCGCGACACAGAATACTCATTAATGAATTGAATCCCACTGTTTGTTATATTAAAGTGCCGCGTGTGTACAAATTTAGTGTAGTTTAATATATTATTCGAAACCACCAAAATTTGCTTTTAGTTTATATTATTATTATTGGCTGCACAAGTACGTTGATGTGTAATATATTCTATCATATCGTAGACAGCGTTACATATAATAAATTATAAAAGCAATTTAATAACCCCATACCATCAGCAGATGGAGCGTAAACGGCACACCGGATCCTCGGCCCGTTGCTCCCATTGTCGTCTTCCGCATCACATTACGTTACACGGGCGCACGTACGTGGGCTATGAGATATAATTCATAACTTAGACCAGCCAACGCCCCGCGGCGCTCCCGCTTCTTTTATTGTCACCCGCGGGTTTTGGCTGCAGGATTCCGGAAAGATTTACGAGGCGTATCCAGCAGGAGCTGCAACCGATGCTATAAATTTCTGCTCCTAAACTGATAGATATAAAATACTCTCTGCCTCTTTGCTTTGCTCTAACATAGTTATAAAGATTTAGCAAGTTACTAATGTACTGTGGCCCCTGTGGCCGCCCTGAAGTTGGCTGTAGTTGGCTGCGCAGATTTGACTTTAGGAATTTTCTAAACTTTCGTTTATTTCATTCCCATTCAAATTCCCATTTCAAAATATTATTTTAATAATGTTTATGTTTGCTTTTGCATATAAAAAATTTTGTTGACACTTTTTATCTAATAAGGTTTTATGTCATTAACGTCTTGCAAACAGGAGCGTCAGCGGCGTTTACGCAAATAGCTCGCGAAAATGTCAAGGCTATTGCGTACGTATAGACGATAACTTGCCTGTTGTTTCTGTTAAACTATCGCTCTGATTATGTACAACGATGACAAACAGAGAGAAGGTTATCGAAGTGTAAACAAATATAAAATACGTAAACGATGAACAATGATATTCAGAAGTTGCAATAACATTCGCCAAGATCAAGAATTTTTTCATCATTTTCTATTAGTCTTATCAATTGGAAATACAGTCATTCTCGAGTTACGACCACCTCGAATTACGAAAATTCGCACTTACGACGAAAAATTTCATGAAAATTTGAAACAGAATAATGCTTATATACATATTTACTTATTTTATGTATGTAGTTATTTACTAACCCAGTAAAATAATTACAATTAAAAGTTATATTTGCTGATATAATATATACATATCTGTATATCATATTATATTATTTATTTTTGTATGAAATTCAACTTGTATGAAATACGACCATTTCGACTAATGTTATAAGTTGTGGAACCAAACCCCATCGTAAGTCGAGAACTGACTGTATTTAATTCAAATTAGAATATTATTTATATATTTATTTTGTTTATGTTTTTTCAGGGAACAAAATTATGGATTATAATGGAGTATCTCGGCGGGGGGTCCGCCCTAGACCTCATGAAAGCGGGCAGTTTCGAAGAAATGCACATCGCAGTGATCTTACGAGAGGTCCTGCGAGGCCTCGATTACCTGCATTCAGAGCGCAAGTTGCACAGAGATATAAAGGCAGCTAACGTTCTCCTTAGTGAAATGGGAGATGTCAAGTTAGCTGATTTTGGTGAGTTGTCTATCTATCTATCTATCTATTTTTAACGAGGGTATTTTATCTTTATTCGCTAAACTTTGATTTTATATATATAGTATTATATTGTAATAATGGAAGTTTACATTGACAAATAGGAGGGACACTTTCTCCTCTTTCACGAACAATATTTACAGGAATGTAGATAATGTAACCGAACCGCAACAAGCGTTTGTTGTGTATTTACTGGTAGTGGAATTGAAACCGCAAACCGTATAGAGTAGATTCTATTGTATAATACGCAATGCAGTCACACAAATACATTAAAAAATTCTGAAAATGGACAAGCTTTCTATTTTTATCTGCGCCAGCCATCTTTATGTTCAAAATAAATTCAGATAGCCTCGATTCGAAATTGTAACACTTTTACGTAATTTCTTATATAATTTATATGTATTATATTATTATTTTAATTATCAAGATAATTATAATACGACTGAATGCAACAATAAAGTAAAATCAAGCTGTAGAAGTATTATAAACTAAGAATATTTTATTTGATCTTTCTCATCATAAATTAAAACAAGAAAACTTTGTGATCATGAAGTAATGGAAGCAGCGCTATAAAAATATACTGTGTATGTGAAAATATATTAACTTTCCGTAGATTTTTATAGAAAAGTAAATGTTTCTTAAGAAACAAAATTAAATGCTATTATCTCATCTTACGTAAATGAAGGCGCCGTTCATCATCTTACATCATGTTATTTAATCTTTCACGTAAATTGTGTTATTCTACGTAATTTAATATGCATAGAAGAAGAATATTATATTATATAACGTAAATTAACGTTATTTAAAATATATTATACGAAACTCGACCATAGTTACTTTACTGTACTTTGAATAAATAATAATTGAATATTAGCTTTCATGGTTAGATTTAAATTTATATTTAATGATCGGCTATACTTTTTGTGTGATGAATTACTAAATAAAAAATACAAATGCGACATGGACCTTCTAAAGATAAACATCTTACGGCTTATTCTCCACGTTATTCTAAAAGTAATCCCTTACGGCAGCAATATTGGTTTCGTGCAGCGATTCGATATCGGACGCGAGTGAGCACGTTATCATATTATCGAGTGTCAGCGGTTAGAAAAGAATTTCCAAACAATATTTATAGTACGTGAAACATTAGACAAGTGTTATTGTAAATGCGACTGATCGTGGGTTCGATCCCCATTCGAGTCCGGTGTCGAGGCAAAGCGCGGTATTGTGTTCCGCCACTCAACACGCGATGCTTTCAGGAGAGTTGGTAACGGAGTGTCTTAACTCTAGGGTTCCGCACAGAGCAGGCAGAGGGAACCTAGAAAAAAAAAAGAAATTTGTCATAGGCAAAATTGCCCATAATAAACCTCTGTTATTCTATAATAGTATTAAAAACGACTTTTTTGTTTGCTACGTTATATCAAACAGTCGTTAACATCAGCCTTGAAGTCGTGTTACAATAGCTAATATTTACTCAAATTATACGCCTAATATACTTTTGACAGTAAAATAGCATGTCTTCCTACTATTAAATAGTATCCAATTTCTATAGATATTTCGCGTGGAATTCTATTTTTATACAAAAAAATACACGAAAGTTATAAATATTATTTGTGGAAGTTAATATTTTTTGTGGTTTCGTATCTGTGTCTCATGAGAGTCCAATCAGAAGATGATTCTAGAATGGACTATGGCTTATTCTGTAGTCTTCTTTAACAAAGTCTTGTTTAACTAATTATATATGTCTAAGTAACGCCACTATTAACTTAACTGACATTTACGACGGACGACACATCGTACGTACTTGATAAACCGCGACTAGTCACCATTAACATAGATTGATAGTCTCGAAGGTATTATTACGAGGTACTTGTATTGAAATCGTAATTAAAAATATTGTCTTCCTTTTTTGTTGATCAAACTATATACTTAGTCGGATATTTTTAAAATCAGCTTAGTATGTGATTCACATGTTACGTGAAGCTCCTGTAAAACGATCTTGAGAATATTACACTGTATAATATATATATTGGAAACATAATAGTGTTGCTCTATTGAGATATGATGGGAAATAGCGTAATTATCTCCTATATACAAAATAATGAACATTAGATAATAGTTAGATAATATTTCAATTCAACTGTAATATGTTATAATTTCATATGAGCAATTAAATATATTTATACTGAAATTAGGAATAATAAAGTGTACGTTAATTTGTCTTCATTATCATAAGTAGAGACACGTCACCAGCGACAGCTTTAATGAAACGAGTAGCGCACTATGTAAACAAGATATATCGTCATGTTTACTTAATTGAGGCCTAAAATAAGAGTAATACGAGTGTTATAAACACTTGTGTAATTTTCTTTTTTTATGTTGTTCTTTTTTTTGTTATGAAGTTAGTATAAATTACAATTTGTATGTTTGTTTATCACAAGGCCTTATTATTGACTTTGTATTGACATGGTCAGTATGTTTATACAAAATCAGATATTTGCCATATTGGCTTGTTATATAATAGAGATTCCACACAATGTAGCCATGTTCTAAAACCGAATACCTTCCTAAGTAAATCCCGTGTGTAGAGGAGGCTGGCTTACCGCCAACATTCAATATTTGAGCCATTTGCGCCTTCTTTGTGCGCTTCCAGAGTCAACGTTAAATGTGCTTGAGTGGTCGTTGGTGACGTAAAAGTCTGTGTATATTCCCACTGACTTATAATATTACGTGGGATGGGGGTGAGACGTTTAGAGTGCCATCAAGTCTGAACAGGGCGAGAAGGACGAGTGCCAAAGTGGTCTTGTTCCTTGAACAATATTTCCTACTGTTGTATATATATATCTCACATACACAATGTACATAAATATGTGAATGTTTTCAGGTGTCGCGGGTCAATTAACAAATACTACTAGCAAACGTAATACTTTTGTCGGCACTCCGTTCTGGATGGCACCAGAGGTGATCAAACAATCGTGTTACGACAGTAAAGCCGACATATGGTCACTTGGCATTACCGCCATAGAATTGGCTAAGGGCGAACCGCCCAACTCTGAACTTCACCCCATGAGAGTTCTGTTCCTAATACCCAAAAACAACCCTCCACAACTGACCGGCAGTTATTCGAAGCCTTTCAAAGAGTTCGTCGAGGCGTGCCTCAACAAGGATCCCGAAAATGTAAGTGCTGTCGAATCTGATTGATCGCTTCTCTGAATGACTATATATTTCGATTTACCCTTTTCAACTGGTCTTATTTCGATTAGTTACTTGATTATTGTATTTCAATACATTTTTTTATTAAATCCTCATTGAAGACTAATATAGAACGTAATCATTTTTTTTATATTTCAGAGGCCGACGGCGAAGGAGCTGCTGAAATTTCAATTTATAAGAAAGGCCAAAAAGAATTCATATTTAATGGACCTTATAGATAGGTATAAGAAATGGAAAGCACAGAGAAGTGAGGAGAGCGAGACTGAATCAGAGAATTCCGATTCGTGAGTATTTTATTTGTATGTTAAAAAATAAATAATATTTTTGCCAAAATGACAATTCTTTACCTATTCAATTACAGTATTTTTTTATTAGTAGGAAGCAAAGCTATCGGCAAATAGTAAAAAAAAACCTGATCGATCTAAGTATGTTTTTTTCCTCTGTTGTATTTTATTACTCAACGGAACGTATTGTTATATATTTGACAATGTTTTTCAAGTGGAGTAACTATATTGTACATTATATTAATAAAATCTCCTTATTAGAAGAAACTTAAAGACGTAATGAGTACTGGATGTTTTTTTTTTTAAATCACATATTTGACTCAGGGGCACAAGGTGTGACACGTTTCCACTTGAGCAAATGAAACATTTAATATTTCCATTTTCTTTGCTCTGGTGTCGAGGCAAAGCGCGGCGTTGTGTTCCGCTATTTAACACACAATGCCTCCAGAAACCGGTGGAAAGTGGGGGTGGAGTGTCTTAACGCTAGGCTCAATACAATTGCATATAAAGAATGTATAGCCGCGCTTAATATAAATCAACTGGTGGCCCTGGATCTAATAAAATATTCAGATAAGTGCGATGTGCACGCGCACTACTTAACCGATAGGATGCATCCAATAAATAATAATAACCTTTGCCTTGAATAATATATGCATCGAAAACATTATGTTATTAAATGTTATCATCACTTCCCTATATATTTTAGTGTCATTTCATTTTATTTTGTTTGTTGTTGTTATATAATGTATATGTAATTATGTGTGTATATGTATGTATGTATACCAATAGCACGTAATATACCCACATCGTAAAATCATGAAACGAATTTTCAATTTATGTCAGCTTCTTTGTAATTTAATTAAACGCGCTTTAATGTCTTTATGTGAGTTGAAAAAAGTAGATTAGTATTACGTCAGACGTCTTGTTATCGGATACTGTTGAATTTTCATTGAACTTGTTGTCGATGAAAAATTTTCCATTTTCCATATTAAATATCTTGCACAAAATCATAGAAAGGAGATAGAGAGAGACCCTTATGACAATCCGTTCTGCACTTTATATGGGCCCATAAAATATTTGCAAATCGAGCTACTTACTCGCCTAACACATACATTTATTTGGACATCGGTTAATCGTAATTGTATTCACTGTTCTGACTCATTCGGCATTTGTATGAAGGATAATACGATGATCTCCGAATTGCGTGCGCTTGCGAATCACAAAAGGAACTTAAATCCTAGTTTCTGTACGATATCATGTTATGTCGAGGCCGACTGTAAACGGTTGTAGAATCGATTTCCACTTGGGAAAAAAACATATTTTCATTTCCTTGCTTTGGCAACGGGGTAGCGTCGAGCTCCACTTTTCACCACTCAATATGCATTTCTTCCAGAATTCGGCGAAAATAAGGAACGGAAGTATCTTGATAGAACAGAGTGTACACAAGGTTCCCAGATTTTAAATTGTTTTTCTTTTTAAGTTTTCCATATCGTTTACCTTTGCAAACTAACATGATGTGGATATTTGATATGAAATAAATATATTCTGTATTTATGTTATTACAGTTAATAATTGTAAGAAAAGGTATGAAAAATAATGTGTTAAATAGTATATAATATGAAATAATATTACTTGTAACATATAAATCTAATTGTCATTCCATTTACCTCTATCGTCGTGTGTATTGTCAATACAGTTACAATGGAGATTATATCATCGAGGTCTAGTGTTTTTCAATTCACTTCAATTAATTTCTTTTATACTTATGTTCTATTAAAATATTACATAATCAGAGTTTTTTTACATGAGAGCCGTTTAATATTTAAAAATAGATTAAATAGAAAACAAACAGTAACATCTACATGTAATAAGCAAAATTTATTTAACTATAGAAACTTTAAAGAAACTTAAAATGTTGTTATTTTAAATATTTTTTTATTATCACACTGTATCCTTCAAATAGCAGAGTAAGAGATACTCGTCTTTACTTTCCGTCCATTTTTGGAGACAGTGTTGAGTGATGACAATCAACGCTCCGCTTTCTCCTTACCAGGTGTGGAAATCAGAATATTTATAGAAAATAGAATGAGAACTGAGGAATTTTTTTTACAATTGCCATGTGGTTGTATGTTTGATAGCACAAGTAATGACAGAAATATAATATATTTATTATATATTGTCAGAGAGGAGTGCAGCCGTGGCGACAGCGAGGCGGACGAGCCGTGGATCATGACGGTGCGCGGCGGCGCGGGCGCGCGCGCCTCCCACCTGCCCATGCCTCTGCACGCGCACATGGCGGAGGACAAGCGGCGTACCATGCACGATGATGCGGGTAATTTTATTTTTCACTTTCACGCCGTATCTCGCACGCATCAGGGTTGGCAGAGGGAACCTTGTGTTAAAACACTCTGTTCCCCATTCTTCGCCGAATCAGGAGACGTTGTGTGTTGAAAGCCAGAACTTAGCGCCGACACCACAGCGAAGAATATCTTGTGTGCCAACGTCCCCATTAGTCACCCCATTTTCCTCCCCAAAAAGTCCAATTATTAATACTGTTTTGATTAAGATTTGAACCCACGATCATTGTTCCATCAACTGTTTTCCATTTAGAAGTCCATTCAAATTAGTCGAGGCAAGTAATATTAATGTTCTGTTAAAATGAAGCACTAACGATTAGTAGATTCTTATAAACATTTAAGTGAGTCATAAATTGTCGTCATAATAGTGACGGCCATGAGCAATGAAATTGTGCAATCAATCTGTATCCTTTATTTTTCAATTGAAGAAATGAAATATTTAATATTTTCATTTTCTCACTCTGATAACGAGGCAATACACAGTGTTAAATTCCGCCACTCAACACACTATGCCTCCAGAATACGGTGGAAAGTGAGAACGGAGTGTCTTAACACTAGGTCCTCTGGTTCCCTTTGCCTAGTAGTGCGCGATTACATTCATATATGATAACGACTATTTATCGATGTTAAAATATTTATGAGTAATAATGTCTAGTGGTTATCTTACTATTTATGATTCTTAAGTGTTTAATGTTCATTATAAATTCACATGTTATGTGTGTAATGAATGAATGACTTGATAATAATTTCTAGGTTTTCTTCTTTTATTATACGATTGAAAGTTGTTTCTTTCAAAGTTTTGTTTTTTTTTTACTTGTAACTCGGAAAATAAATAAAACGAATTATAAATATTTCGAAATTAAGTTTATAATTGTATGTAATATATAAAATAATGTTTAACTTGTCTATTTCAAAAGTTCATGTTAGCTATTCAAAATAAAATTTATATAGAATATATATTATAATACATATAATTATTAATTTTATATAATATTTCAATATAAACAATGTGTGTTAAGTGCGAAGTTTGTATATTACTTTCTACTTAATATTTTTTGAATATTTTAAAAAAAATATTCTAATGTTTATTCAAAAAACATTAATGTAACCATAAACTTGATTCTTTAGTACATTAGCCGTTTTAATCAAGTTTTATTACATATGACACATTCTAAGTGTCCGAGGTAATTCTGATCGCAGGTATTGTGATATATATTAACGTTATATAGACTAATGTATAGCGTTTTCCTATAAATGGGCTATCCAGCACATAAATATTTTTTCAATCCGAACCCACTACCCCTGAAATTATCGCGTTCAACCAGACAACTCCTTTAGTTTTAAAATATTAGTAACCTGAACGGTTGACGTTCCAGTAATACCGTCACCCACGTCGCCGGCGTCGAAGCAGAACGGGTCGCTGGCGAGGGACGACTCGCCCGCTGACAACCACAAGCCGGCGCCTCTCAACAACAACACCTCTGAGAAACCACCTGTGAGTGATCACTGCTTGAAATTTAAAAGAACTGGAAAAAACTTTTGCTGCGATGAATACACTCTATATTTTGTAAAAAAAAAATTAAATAATAGAGAACAAAAGAGGTACTGATGAACTATGTCTGTAGAAAAAAAAACAATGACCGATTTATAGAATACCATGTATACAATTGACAATTATATTGCTTCAATTCCAATAAAAATCTTCATTAAAAAAATGACAAATTGTAAATTTTACATACATACATAGGTTAAAAATATAACTATTATTGACGTTTCGTTTTCCAGCCCCGACAATCTCCGATAGTATCGACGCCGGAGCCCCGAAGCGCGAAGGAGCGCGAGCGCGGCGACCGCGATGACAGGAAGGACAGAGAGCCTACCAATAGAGACAGTGTAGTCTATAATAACAAAGCTGTGAGTTATCTTTCTCCTATTATATTAAAAACATTAGAAAATAATCAATATAAGCCGTCGTGGCGCAGCGGCACTACGCGGGGTTGAGTTCTGCCACTCAACACTCAATGCCTCTAGAATTCGGCAGAATGTGGTGAGTGGAGTGCGGAGTGTCTAAACATTAGGTTGCCTCTGCCTACCCTGCCGTGTGCGGGATATAGCGTGAAACTTGTTTAATTTAATTTTTTATTAATATAGTAAAAAACGGGACCACACGAAAAGCACCAGCTTTCAAATAAAAAACATAAAAAATACAGTCTAATTGAAAACCTCCTCCTTTTCCAGAAGATAATTGAAAATATTATTTTTAAATTGTTTATGTATTTTGTTTTTCGGTTTAATATTTATAACATTTTTGCCATATAATGATAAATTGTGTTATGTTCCAGTCGTCGCCATTGGACCACAGAGGGGCCAACAATGAAGAGAACAAAGTGAGGCGGCACGCGTATTTGCAGCAACTCATATATCCACTATTGAATGAGGTATGTGTTTATTCATTTGTCCCGATTAACAGAGTCATCTAAGTTTACTGTAAATATTTGTTTATCGTATGTATTTATAATGGAAATTAAAGTAATAATGGTCAATCACATTAGCAATTTTCAAAGGCTCTCTTGTAAAAGTTACATTAAGAAATAAGCGATTTCTTAATTTGACAATTTGGATATGTATTTTAAAATGAAATTTAGTATTATGTAAACTAAAACTAGCAGTAACGTAAACTACATTAATTGTTTTTTTAATTGAGTATTGTAGTGTAAAATGAGTCCGGTCGTGATGCAGAGGCACAAAATGGGCTGCAAAATCGACTGGTTGTGGGTTCGATCCCCACTAGAGGAAAGAAAATATTTATTTTCGCTCTGGTGCTCTGGTCCATTTCTTCGCTCTGGTGAAGTCAGCCGTGTGATCACGGCTTAGAATAGGATCTCCCTGGTACTGTCGGTGTCGTAAGCGGCGACTAATGTACGTGTGGCAGAGTCACGTCGCCAGTAATGGCAACGGTCGTTTGCCTTTTCTTCTCCCATTAAAAAAAAACTCAATAAACAATAAAATGAGATGTTGTCTCAGCTGTCGCGCAAGCACGGGGCGGGCAGCGCGGCCGCCATCGACGAGCTGCGGCGCGCCTTCGACGCCGCCGAACGATCCGCGCCGCACCTCACGCGCGCCTTCGTGCAGCAGGTAACTATAATCGTAGCGCGATCGATTCTTACTCTTGGCAAATTATTGTTTTATATTTTCATTTCCTCTGCCTTAATAGTAGGTTAACAGCATGAAGCTAAAAAAATATTGTGATTTGAAAGCACACTTTTTTCTTCAAACATGAAATATTTTTAAAGAAATTTCAGTATAACAGATGTTCGTACTTTTAAACCTCGTGTCCTTAACTATGTTTGTTAAAAATAAGTTTAAGCAGTTTCAAATAGTATCAGTTCTTTTTTAAATTTCTGTTACAAAATTTACTTCACTATAAATACAAAAGTGTATATGAATGTAAAATGTATGATAACGTATCTTTTAATGGATTATTTAAAAAAAAAACATTCTCACTAACACATCTGTACCTTTCTTTGGTAAAAAAGAGTACAAGAGTTTTGTATTACGTATTAATATATAGATTACTTTTCCAGGTGGTGCAAAGGGTGGCCACGCAGTCGCACCAGCCATCCTCCCACAACTCGCAGCACTGGATGAGGTAGGTACGGATCTATTGTATCATGTTTGTTTATCACTTTATTTATATTCGTTTTTGTGTTTTTTATTAGCTTTTCCTAAATATGTTTGTTGGTGTTCTGTGAGTATATTTTATTTTCGTTTGTCTAATTATTAATTTTTATAGTAAGTAAATTTGACTACTTTTAATGATAATATAGTGATTTTAATAATATTTAATTTTCACATCTGTGTTTCTATTTGTCTTTGGTTTTCACTAAATCACGTGCTCAACTGTGACAAAATAATTGTTAAATAAATAATAAAATTTAACTTGTTTTTGCACCTTAGCAACTTATAATATTTAAGTAACACTATAAATATAAATTAATTTATTTTATATAAATATATTAACATATAATTATTTGGTGTACAGGGACCTATAATGGCAGCGTGGTCACCGACAGCGTGGTGGCGCAGTGACGTCACACGACACGTCGACCGATGATGATATGTTTGCCTACACACTTTATTTATCTTTCCTTATAATCAAATGCAGATCATTTTGTTATACATTATCTCTTTTGTAATTGTTTTGGTATAAATTAAATACATGTTCAATAGACATGATGATAGATATGATCGTTTTGATACAGCAAGTTGTCATTATTGGGCGAGCGACGCCACGCACTGCCAGACACGACGGACTCTAAATTATATTTTGTTACCTTAACATAGTTGCTATTCATAAAAAAATATTCCTGCGGTAAATATTTATAGTATTAAAACTGTGGTCAGTGGCTTATGTACGTCTTAAAATAGGTATATACCGTTTCTCACTCGCCAGTAAGTGAAGTGGACCACTAAGTATTAGTCAGTGTCAGCGTGCACTTGGTACTGTATCACGCTAAATTTCCTATTCTTTCTCTTTGTATTTGTACTGTCACCGCGTTACACGTTAATGCGACAAAGTTCCACGTGGCCACACTGATACTGGCTAGCGTTGTCGATGTACACGAAGTCGCGGCTCTTTTAGTAAATTTAAATATTTAAAAATACGTTTTCATATTAGTTTAATTGGTTTTTGTTTTGTAAAGTTAATTGTTGGCGCCGCGTCTCTTGTGTACATCTGTCAATGTCATACAGTTCGATGATATCTTATGATTGACGCAATAATGTGAATTGCTCGTTATGAATCGAATATTGTATGTGAATTCGATGCGCTTTAAATTTAGCCATTCGCGTGTAGCGAGCGTTGTAATGTTTCTTAAAATATATTTTCTCGACCACAAAAAATGTAACCGTCGTAGAATAATTCTAAACCATATTATAAGATATTTATAATCTGTCTTGCGTTTGTAATTTGTACTCGCAATCGACAGATGACAATACAATTACATAAAACTACTAACTATTAATACTGTAGATTCAAACTACGCACTGAAACTGTTTTCCATATTTATAATCGATTTTACAATTTTTCTAATCGATTATCAGCGATTACGAGTATCGATTATAATTGTAAAGTTAAACGAACAAATCTATCCACAATCCGTCTTATAGTGACCTTAATGTACCGATCTTTTGCAAATGTAACGTTAGATTGATTGTCGTCAGTTCGCTTTTGATGTTAAACAGAGCAAATGGTATGATATTTGGGACTTGTTAGAATTTATAATTGCTTGCCGATCGTCTTTTATTTTTTATTATACTTTAACGGGACTACCACGTACCATGCATGTTGTTTTTGGGGGAGTCGAAATTTTCATTTGTTTATTCACTCATTCACTTAAGTTTTATAGGTAATTTAAAAATTGTATGTATTTATTGTCTGAATAGGCCTTGCATGTGTAAAATACTGATCATATTGAGAAACGCGCATATTAAAAAAAAGACGTCGAAAAAAGAAGCATCGGCTGTTATTAATAAAGGTTAATAATTATCTTTTTGCGCTAAATCATTAAATATTATTTTAATTTTTATTAGAAAAATTATTATTTCGGTTTGTAGTGTAGGTTTTGTTTGGCGACTATAGTTCGCTTGTTGAATATTTGTGAAATATTTTGCCATAGTTTTTGTTCTAAATCCTTTGTTTTTTTTACTAAATCGTTGTATAGAGGCGAAATTTTAACGTATTTATTATAAGAATAAGAGTCGTACATAATTAAAGTTTATCTACACTTAATATTATAATTAAAGTTTTTTCATTCAAAAATGGCTTATTCAAATCTATAATTTTTAAGTGTATTTTAATTTTGTGGCTTCCATCTCTTTTTGAATAAGCTTTGTGAGTTTTAATTTTGTACGGCTTGTTATTGAATAATATTTCAAATTTCTTTTTGTAGTTTCTCTTTAGTGTCATTCCAGACAAAAGACAAGATTGTCGGCATTTATAGATTTATTTTGTTTTGTTGAAGCCTTTCATTTGATTCATGTTTTAGGTGTGTTATGTAAAATAAATTAATTAATTTAGTTATTTTATTAATTTTAACTTCGGTCGGGTCTTTACCTTTCCTAACGAGATGTTCTAAAAACGATGTAATTAATTATTTGTTGCAATTTTTTAATCTAATTGAATTAATTTGAGACGATGTGACGCTTAAGTATTTTGTGAATTTAAAGTATTCGGACGCCAGCGGCCGCAAGGCGTCTATTTGCTTGATAATGCGACAATATTTAGCAATCGGAACTATATAGAGTATATTATATAATGGAGTCTACAAAACAATTATTATTGCTGTGTAAAAATGTAAACCTATTGTAACTTGTAAATTGTGTAGTGTAATGTAAAGAAATACTGTTTATGAAAGTGTTCTTAAAGTGTGATGGAGGCGGGCGGCGGGAATGCGGGACGCGATGACACGTCACTACTAATTGGGAGGTCGTATCCGTAATGACAATTGTTTCTTTTGATGTAGTAATTTCGAATTTTGGGTCATCCATAAATTACGTCACGTTAGGAGAGCGTCGAGGAAGAGTGACAACAAAAATTAACTATTTATAGTATATTGGCTAGTGTATATATATTTTTATTGGAGTTTTAAAGTTCATGACATCGCATTTCAAAATATAATTAGCGTTTTCGAAACTGCAAATTTAATTGAATAATTTCTAACTTCAAAATCATAAAATTAGTATGACGTAAATTATGGGTGGTTCCTAAGAAAATCTATATAATAAAAAAAAATAGTATATAGTATTACAGTTGTGTGTTGTCGCTGTCGCATGCGGCGTCGCCGGCCGCCTTCCATTTTGTTTAAATGTTGAGTTGATTTCGATGGAGAAACTTAAAAAAAATAATATTTTTCCACTTGATGGTATTATATTGTAATAACGCGTGTAGTGTTAGAATCGGGCGATAATTGTTGATTATTGATTAAAATTAGGCGTTCGTGTCATCCGTTGGATCGTAGAGGTTTGTAGTTGTTACCTGCGAGGGCGCGTTCCGGTCATGGGGTATTGTGATCGCAAATGCATAGTGTAATATAATTAAATATGTTATTGTAATATAAACTTGGTAAAGTAACCGGTACTGGTCGCAGTAGTGTGAGCCACCCCCCCATCCCCCTCGCCGTCCCCCTCAACCCCTTAACTGTTTGTTGAGTAGCTGTGATATAAATATATACGGTGAATCGTCATCTATCTATCTACATTAGCGAATGTGTCGCAATATTATATTATGTGGTGTCCACATGGGATAGTCCGTACTGCATATGTGCGTCCATCATTTATTTTGCGTCTGTTGAGATGTGTATCGCATTTGTGCGACGTAACAGGAAATTTGTGAAATTTTTCATATTACATGAACACTTATTGTTAAAAACAACATAATTAGATAATACAGGCTTTACATAACTGCTATTTAATGTGTAAGGTGCCTTATATACAAGTAAAGTAATTAAGAAATATTGATTGACATGTTAGTCCAATATGGCGGTGTAGTTTCCTCATGAGAAACAAATTGTTCTAGTATTTACCTAACTTTACTTTATCTTGCAAAATTGGCTTTAATTTTTTGGCTGAATTCTCTGAATTAAAGTTTATATACGGTACGGACGTCGTGCCGTGACCGCCCTGAAGTTAGGCTTTGTCAGCTTTTACTTATACTCATTCGGGAAATCAATAAACAACAGTATGTATATGCATAGTCATCTACATTTAACTTCAGTAACAACAGTCTACCAGACTCTACTTAATACATATAAATGCAGTATAGGGTATCCCTAGGGCAAGGTGCGAGGGTGGTGAGGGGGGGGTTGGTGTGGGGTGGAGGTTAGGTATGTTCACTCGTGCACAGGTCACGGCGCGTACCATTAGTTCAATGGTCAATTAATGATACCGCGTCATTCTAACACCCTTATGTAGGACAGATTTGACTCTGAAATAAAAGAAGTTATTTAATTTTGGATTTGTTTGTTTTATTTTGGTTTTATCCCGTTTTGTGTGTATGTGTGTGTGTGTGTGTGCGCAGTCGATGAGAGCATATACAAATATTCATAAGGTTAAGTGTTAAATAACATTATTATCGATCTGAAGTAGTTCACTTCAATAGCCTTTCACAGTCAAAAAATTGATAACAATAAACTTCTATTATAATAAATATTAGTTATCACAATTTCACTACTTACTCAGGGCCCATATGGTGATTTATAGATAGATATATATTACATGGTATTGTAAATTTTATCATTAATAATTTGGGGCAGATGCGCATATTTTTAATAATACCTGCTAAAAGTCCTGAAGGTATATTTTTTTTCTTTACTTTTTACTAAATGAGAGGTTGGTCGCCGAAAAAAGATTTTTTACAAGACACCATACACAATATAAATATATATGTCGAAACAAAACCTACATGTATATAATACATTCTATCATGAAAGCGTCAGTGAAATACAGGCTTCCTTCAAATAAAACAAAATATTTTTAATATTAGTATTTATTGACTAGGTTCTCCTTTCAGATCACCAAGACATTTGATTGGTACAAATTTGCAAACGTATAAAAGTTCTTATTTTACTTCAGTCGTAAGACGTTCAATAATTTATAACACCTTAAGCTTTTTTATATATAATTTCTTTTCAATGTGTAATTTAATGAAATTTGAACAAAGTAGCGTTAAAATAATACAAAATTTGCATTATTATAGAATAGTGTGATGTTAGAGCGAAATAAATTTAGTTAGCTACTACATGTTACACACTAGATTAAGTATAATTAGGTTATTGATATATTTACAAATACATTATCAAGTACGATGCAGTCGTCATAGCCTAAATACAATAACAATAATGTTTATCTTAATCTTAAAATAACTCTTGAGTCTACAGTTGTTAATTATATACTGTATCTATGTATAACATATTAAATATTTTACTAGTTTGGCTATTAACATAATATGGGTACTATTATACACTATATTTGATTCTCTACGTAGTTACAATTATGAGTAAAAGCGGTTGGTTGTGGAATAACTAAAGGATATTTTTCGTAGTTTAAATTATAAAAGAAAGAAAGAAATCAATGGTGTATTTCAATCACAAACACAATCTATAAAGTAATACGCTTCATAGGAACGGAAATTTAAAGTAACATGTTAATCAACACCAATTTTCGTTCTTTTTAAACTGATTTGTATTCAATTGAAATAATTGTCGAACGGAATTGAACGTGAATGTCGCATGACTGGCGAAGATTAAAATAATTTAGAAAAAAAAAAAACAAACAGTTTATTCACAACAGGATTGAAAATTAAATATTATCTTACGGTACATGTCATTATCGAGATTAGGTTTGAAATAACATACCTATTAAACAATCGATACAAGTTAGTTCGTGTTATTTTAAACCAGTTTCTTTTGTGTCAGAGTTCGGCTGAAACCCGTTAGTCAACGGTTCCGCCGGGACACAATCAGCCCACGAGGTGAGATTCATATCACACCCACAAACGTCGTCGTATAAAAATCAGTACACTCGACTTTCCAGGAGCTTTCACTTAAGAGGTAAGATCTATATTGGCAGTATGATATTTTATTTGTTCAGGCCTAGCCGCCGGCGGCGTTGACCGCTTCATTTATCTACGATATTTTACATACAATAATGTAATTTACTGTTATACATTCTCAATGTAAATTTTAAACGGAATCCTCAGTTGAACTAATAAATATACTTATGTAAATATAGTCCATTTATGGCGTAACAGAACGAAACAGACACCATAGATTGATATTACCATGTCAAGAGACGATTAAATAAAACATGAACAATAATTGTAGTATAATTTTGTAATCAAATACATAATTTGCCACGTGTAAATTGCCTTTCAAATAATAGAGCTACAGTATTGGAAAACAACATCCAATACAAACGTGACTTTATAATGACTGCGAACAATTATAACACAATATATATTTTTATTTGATGACGATAAATTAACTTATAAAAAAAAACAACTCTTTCAATGTTAACATATTTGAAAGGACATTTATCGCGTACATACCTACATCGGTTAGTCACAATGGAACATGATTTTTATAATAATTATCACTTCTAATGTATTTTTATGTGTGTTTAACTTAACAAAGTGGATAACAGAAACACATTTACATAGAAAAAAACATAAGTCACGCTGTTATCGATCATACAGCATACTGTACATGGCAGGTGTGAACTCTGAGGTCGATCCTTGTTTCACCATATACGAGATTACTAATCTAAACACACGATAGCGAGTGAGTCACCACCGTCACACAGCACTTACCTTAATCTTAAATATCACAGTAGCGTTACATAAATCGCATATAACTAAAGGTATACACTACACACAGTTATAGTTTGTGACGCTGACACCGGACGAGAGCAATTTCTTCATCATGCAGTGTTGATCACGAGCAGTGCTGGAATGGGTAGCGAGACGGGACGCTGGGGTCTGTGGGTCTCGTCGCAGAGCGTCCCGGTGACCCCGTGGCCATGTCCACCATGATTCAGGTAACATCTATGGGGAAAAACAAACATCAAGTTAAATGTATGCCATGTGAGTCATTTAGGATTTTCGTGACGCAGATGTGAGTCAGAGGCGCGAGCGTTCACAGCCCGAATGCCGATACCGACGACTTCTGTATTCCTATCATATTTACCTTTTCAATGACGTTATTGTTAATTTTAATGCGTAAGAAAATAAGACCGGAAAACAATATGATTTCAGTTTCTTATGCTTATATTATTTGCCTCTGCGCATTAAATGTCTCGTCATATGTGTTTAAGAAGCTCAATTAGTAGTAATTGAATCAATAACGGAAGTTGCAATTTGTACACGTAGATTACGCAATGCTTGATCGCGGGCACGTGGCACTTTGGCCAAAAATATAAAAACCGAATATAAATTAAACTAAATTTGTAATTATATACAAGAAAGATATTGTATTATCTTGCTTAAATAATGCAGTTCTTATCCACTAATACATATAATCCACCAATATTATAAACATAAAAAATATAAAAATGGATAAAAATGGAACAACATCCTTTTACATCACAAGGCGACGTCCACTATCGCCGCAGCGAACGTATCACGACCACAAGGAACACGTAATCTACAATTATTTATATGAACAGCTTCATTCAGCTCTTAATAAGGAATATCTATAGCTAGCTATTGCCAGCTATGCCGCGGAGGTAATAAAAACAGATATTGATAGGTGAGGATGTCATCTTTATTACTTTGTTCGGGAGTAATCGCTGGCGGGACAAACATGTCCCTTATGTAGATACTAGGTACCAGCCGGTCGCCGGAGTCCTGACCTTTTATCGCGTTTCGTATCGTGCCTGCATGAGTGATCCACGTCCATTTTAAACTAGTACTGTGGATCTCTATCCTAATATTATGTCAAAGTTTATTTCTGAATAATAACTCGAGTATGTAAGAGCGACACGACGTGTGTAAATATCAAATAAATTCTTTTACCAAAAAAAAATCTAAGATAATTTAAAATTTTACATAATATTTTAGTTGCTATGTATAAACTTTTTACATAACTTTTAAATACTTCTTCATGCTGAACAGGTAAGTAAATTTACATTAAAAGGTAAACCTACTTGTATATTACTTCCTCAATACATTAACTATTTAAATGTGTAGGGTATGTAATTTTACAACTTGCAAAATATTTTTTTTCAAAAAAAAATACATTATAGGTACAGTGAATGGGTTTTTCCCGTTTTCCATGCAGAATGCATTTGGCTGTGGCTTTGGTCCTCCTCTACATATTGCTTTCGATCAAGAACAAACATCGACTGGTGACTCAAGTCGGTTGATCAAATATGTAAATGTCTGCAGTTCGTGCGTTATAACGTTATCTCTTCTACATGCGAAGTAATTCAATAGAAATTCATCTTTGTGTAAAGTAAAAATAAGCATTAGATTTGTATATGGGATATATTCGTTTAAGATATCTTCGTGTCCACACGAGTTGTTAATTATTATGTGTTAGATTGACTCTTTGTCTTATTGATTTCGAATATCCGTGCATGACTTGTTACGTTATAAATATATTACGACAGCTGATATTTACTAATATAGAGTATACTGTCTTTTACTTATTTAAACACTTACACTCGTAGCGCTCTAAAATAATAATTAACGATTTGGAAAATTACACAAGTGGTCTGTCCCAGTTTGGTCATAAATACAAAAAAAATCATAATTCTAATCTAATTTTCAATTTCAGAATAAAATTAACCGCAGCGTTAATGTGGCTACAGTTGCTCGCAGACTTCAAAATAAAATGTAAAGAATATTTCTTACATTATCAATGTATAAGAGTTCTTGTTGATATTTCAATAAAGTATACAATACAATGTACTCGCAATAAAATAAGTATATAATGAAACTTTTTGTTTGTTATGTACTTGTTGGAATTATTTTCGAAGTACCGTTCGTATTCCGAGAATATCGCCGGATTTGGCTTCTGGTGTTAATTGTGAACTGTCATGATGTCACTTTGACACTCAAATATATAGCACTAGTTAAATTTACCCATTATTGACACAAAATATTGAATTATGTTAATTGAAATATTGAAAAATGTTAATTCAAATAAAATATTTTACGTGTCTGTGACGTTTTCATAAAAAAGAGTAATTTATATATTTTTATTATTTTATTTTAACCTATAAATCTCGGAATTTCTTTCTACCTCTTGCAAGGCTTATATTTCGAGACTAGGCTATTATTTCGGGGGTTCGCGAACGAAGCAAGTAGAGGGCGAAGCCCTGTTGTGTTTATATAATTCTCTAACACCAATTATTTTTTATAATATTTATTTACTTTTTTATTTGACTGAACGGTGACTAAAACTGTAGTTTATGAATCTCTTGGTACCGTTGCATTGTGTACTCTACACTAAACATATTTTACTGTTATTTAAAGCAATTGTTTGTTTTGTAAATATTTAGCAAAATTTGATGTGAATTTCATGTATATGCAGCGGAAGTTTATTTTACGTTCACTGGTGTTTGTTGAACCAAAAAATTAAACTAATGATATTCCAGCCAAATATATTTTTTCTCTAGTTACTCATTAAAACTAAAGAATATTTGTTTTACATATTAGTTCTTTGTGTCATCTCAATTAGACGAGGGGGACGAGGGAGAGTGTACTTGAGTCATTAAATGTTACCTTTGAATACCAGTATCAGTTATCAGTCAATGTCTCAAAGTCATCAATCATTTTCTATCTTTTTAATTTTTATGTGTTGTTTTCGAAAGAGTAAGAATAAGAAACGACTGGTGAAAGAAAATATCTACTACTATCAGAGAATTCTCTAGTACAAATAAACTAAATATTTTTTACAGCCTATTTAACCATCAACATATCAAAAGACGAAGGAAAATGACTCTTCACGCAATTAACGATATAGTAACAAATCATATCTACAAATAAAATATAGTAAGAAAAAATATTCCCGAATTATTTCTTTGTGTCTCATTTCAGTTTGTACTCAAATTGTGAATATAATTGAATAGAACACGTTGTGGATATCACTATTTGGTTATCAATGGCAATAATGGCTGTCAACGCGTGGCGAGACTGAGGGGACTCTCGTGAGGTCAGCCAGGGTCACTCTGACCGGCCTTCATTGCTTAATCCGTATCTGAGATCCATTACTTAGATCTAATATCATTGTTAAGTATTGGATATTAAAATGCCGCCAAGAGAAATGTACCGTAAAAAATGATTTATATAATTATATAGGTTGCTCCTATGTGTATACATTGTAAAGCAAGAATTTACTAAGACTCTGCAAAACACACTGTATAAATAATTATTAAAATATTAAAAAAAAATGTACATTGTTTTGTACTGATCGTCGTGGAAATCTTTGAGGCCTTATACCCTAGAGTGAGCGTAAATAGCTAATATGATGAGGAAGATATTGTTTTCTTACACACCTGATTTATATTAATATTCTATAGTTCTATTTTAGTAGTTAATATATAAAAATAATAAAATACAATTGTAAATATAAATTTCTTTAAATTAACAATACCGACTAAACCATCCTAATAATATTATAAATTATTATAAATAATTCTCAAAACTTAAACATTCAATATACAGGAATTTGATTGCGGTTAATGTTTTCTCAACTTCTGGCCGCTGTCGTATTACCAGGATTCAATATGACATCACCGGTGGTGGTTTCGACGCATTTCTGACATCTGAAGTAGCAGGAAATGTTGATAAAACGTAACTATTAATAAATCCTAATACCCAAAGCAACTCGTCAAGACGCCCACTTGGTTTATTAAAATATTAATATAACTTATAAGAAAAGTACAAAATATTAACATAACTTATAAGTAAATAGTATAATGTAAAAGTAATGTATAACTCGAAGCTCTACCAAAAATTCCCATTACAAATATTTCAAAATAGATGCTTGTGGTTTACGTACAGTTTGTTTTGTTATTATTGAAAGGTTCATTTGTCAACGCATGGGTATTTTATAAGTCTTCAACTTAGTTTGTTTTTCCTTAAATGACATTATAAAAAAAATATATATATTTTATAGCCCGTGATTTCTGTTATGTGGACTGTAAATCCTAAAATCCATAATACTCTCCTAAACGAGGAGTAATAAATAGATCGTAGTCACTTAATTTCATATGTATTCATAAATATTGTTTATATTCATGTAAATGCTATTTATTTTTCAGGATTTCGTACTTTCGAAGGAAAAAAGAGACCTTTATAAGATCACTTTGTTGAACGTCTGTCTGTCTGTCTTTTATCTCAGGAACGTTTGGAGACAAAAATTTGAAATTTATACTATATACTCAGTTTTACGACTCCATGATTTCCTGGTAAAAAATATATTTCTACATTTACTTAAAAAAAAAGAAATAGCTGTTTTTATTGCAAAAACACGTATTTCGACACTATCAAGGGAATCAAAATAGATAGGGTACCTCCGGCTAACCTAAAATTATGAAGTTTACCAGCTAAAATACCGGTGGTCGATCCCGACTCGCGCTTGTCCGGTTTTTGTAATCTATATGAATAATTCATATAGTATAGTATATAATAATTTGCATAATCATAATTATTGTTAATTATCATTATTCAATAAAATTATAAGGGAAATAATTTTAAATGGCATTTATAGCCATTGCCCTAAGGATATCTGCATAATATTCTCAAATTATATAGTGCAATCGTGTAACATACCAGTTGATCCATTTTATATAAGTTACAGAAGAAATATTTTGCTTGAGTTTACATAATGTCTTAACGTTTAGGTACTTTACACTTGTTACTGCGTAAATAAAAATATTTAATATAAATATATAATACAAATATTACATCGATACATAGATAACACTAAGGATTGTTATTATGTGGTCAGTTAAAATAGAAAATAGAATGACATCACTTACTGTTTACCACACAAAATATAGAAAAATTGTAAAGATTTTCATTGGTCAACAATAAATCTATTATTATAATAAAGTTTTCATATTTCTAACAAACTAAACACCAACGACTCTCGAAGACATACATTACATTTATCAGCATATCGATTTACATCACGTTACAGGCTTAAAGGAATACGTTTTATTATTCCCTACAAAACCGCCTCAAGCAAAATCAATTAAGAATAAAGTATAAAATCTTTGCTGTCGGCAGTTGTAAGTACATATCAGCTTCAACTATTTCGTTGCACAATCTCTCTCATTGGTTGTAAAATGTTTGAATTATAGCTTTTGTTATATCGAAAGCGGCGTAGTTAAGATCTTTATGCCCACCAATATACATAGTGGTAACAGCTTCAAATCCCACGTCGAATCATTCGGCCTGGGATTTCTTACAACACTAAGTATTTGTATTAATAATATCAAAGTGTGATATAATATCAAAGTGTGAAAGATATAAAGAAGCGCATTTTTTTTTCGTTAATTACTTAATGTATTCGATTGTTCTGTTAACCAACAGCTATTACATTACTGTAAAACATATTTGACCTTTACTTTCTAATTTGATAAGCTCTTTGGAAACTTTAGATTTGAAATCTAACTTTTCATATAAAAAAGTCCTATTTGTAGGTGTTTTTGCGCGACGATATTTTTAGATGAACAAAATTTTACGTAATATACCTATGTAGAGAGCTAGTTTAAAGCAGGAAATATAATCAGATGACCCATTACGTGGGTGTTGTAAAAATGTTAGTGACCTAACCTACCGCTACCGTCCATTGGCTGCATTGCCGTTTGTACAGATCGTTGTAACCTTGATATCTGTACTGTCTCGTGACCGCCACTTTCACAGCTTTAACTTTTAATATTCGCACTGTCGGTTTGATAAGGATCGAGACCGTGGACTTACAGTATTAATATAATATGCAGCATTAAATCTTATTTTTAAATGCAATATGAAGGTAAAAAAATATATATAAATACAGAATACTCAGTACAAAGTAAGTCTTCCTCTTCAATTAAATGAAACAACCTGTCGTTATTATCTTCAAAGAATATTACCTTTTAAGGAAGTAAATGAAATGATACATACCAAAAGAAGAAACTTGTAATACTACTACAGCTATATTCATATACAGCTATATATATATAGCAGTCTCAGTAATGAACAAGTAAGGTTGAAAATATGATATTTATAATAATCCAAGGATTATTATAAATATTACGGAAATAAAAAAGTCATGCAAATATGCGCGAAGTGTACAAAGAGCGCCAAATTCTTTGAAATTCTGATTGCCAAGAAATCAAATATCAACAATGAACATAGTCAGCATAAATTTCACACGTCCAGCTTTGATGTAAAAAACTCACGAGAGTAAATTCAAATTGAGGTTTTTGTGCTCTCAAGTCTCGTGTCACTTCTACAGTGTGAGTAGAAGTGGCTTATCTGAATTCGCCTAATGATTTATTGGATAGATACGTGATAAAGTCATGTCATTTAACTTAAGACATGCCTCGCATTTCTATTAAGTTATTATAATATATATACACATTACATATAGAAACTAATACCTGTTTTAATGTTGAATTTGTGTCATTTAAACAGTAAATGAATTACTTAGTGCGTGGATTTTTCCTATTGTAATTACTTAAAGTTGTATTCTAGAAATATTTATATTTATATCTACATAATCAATTAGAAACAATGTAATTAAATTATGACGAATATTATATTATATAGAAAATTAAATCATAGGGATTTCCCGTCATCGAATTTTTTAATAAGAATAAATGAATACAAATACGCACTATTGTTTTATTATACTTTGAATTTCACTATAAATTACTAACGATATATAATATACGTAAATACATTATACCTTTTAGGTATATTTTTAAATAATATGTTTAAAAACAAAGTATAAACAATGACATTAAGCTCTTATCTGTAGCTACGTGACGCTATTCCATATTTTACATTTAATTGATTTATAATACGTTATAAATTATACTGGTAATGTACTGTTTTACTTTATTCGGAATAAGGAGATATTTGCTCTCTTCCCGTTGTAAGAGTAGTAACCTATTCGGTGTCTTTCCAATTATAATTAATTAAAATACCAAAGTTGAATAGTAGTAGTTTTTTTTAGTCCTGTAAATATTTCCGTATAAAACAATCTCATTTTTTTTTATCATGTAATAAATAATGGAGATCTCGTGACTATAAAGGTCAATAAACATCATCAGCTTCACGCTGTATCTCCCACACAGCAGGGTAGGCAGAGGGAACCTCGGTGTTAAGAAACTCCGTTCCCCACTTTCAAGTTAAACGCTCACATGAGATGATTCATTACTTTCTTTTTTTTTATCCTTCATTAATAAAGCTAATTGAACGTTCGAAAACTTCGTTATGATTCAATAATAGCAGACCGAACAACCGCTGGGCATTGTCCGTCTATGTGTCACGAATTATTCATATTATTCGATACGTAAAAAATCAATCAGGCCTTTTTAATTCATATTTCATTTATTAAACAAAACGGGTTCTTACGGTGTCATAGTCTTTTATTTTCTAATATCAATAAACAGAAAATGTAAAAGTAAATTACCAACAGCTGTGAATACGAGTGGTGGTTGAACAAATAACGGTTTGCGGTGATTGACTAAGTATTATGAAGCGACCCTTGTGAACAAGTACATCAATTAGTCAGTGAAAAATTTTGGGGAACTCGATAAAAAATTACATTATAGAAGGAAACCAACGAATATAAAAATATAAACAAAATAATAATAAAAATATAAATAAAATAACAATAAATTTGTAGAAAAACAAGTCCATATAGTTAACATTTTGAGAATGCTTCCGTTAAGATAAAATTTAACACAGCTTTGGTAGAGAACTTGAAATGATTACAATTTATCCATATACTTGCGTACGTTGTATGTATGTATATAATATAAATATATATGTAAGGTATGTGTTTAATCAGTACATAATAAAAATATATTTTCAAATATAATAATATGAAACTAATATATAATATAACCAAATCTCATCTGTAAATATTTATCAATTCTAATATCATTTAAATCAGCCCGGAAAGAGAAGGGTCGTTGACGTTACAACTTTGGTAGGAAAAAACCAGTACCCAGTACAGCTGCAAGACTATCACGAGAGGCTGTGGACGCTTCCTATATTGTCTATTTACATATATCTGTTTAAATGTATGAAAGCGTGAAAATATTTAACGCTTTATTTTCAAATCGTCAATATTGTAAAATTATTAAAATGTTAATAGAAATATACTTAAAAGCTCGTACATAAATAAAATTTAAATTAATTATTACATAACATTTTTTTACGATAGTTGTAAGTTATAACTGACACTATCGACGTACGCGTCGATGCCCCGCGTCACGTACACCTCGTGGCGTGCAGGCGATGCAGGCGGTGCAGGCGTTGAGGCTCGCGCCTCGCGCTGTGACCGACATTTCGCAAGGCTGTTACTAACAGCAAGTGCAGTTATAATTATTTATTTTGTTATTTTCTTATATACATACATATGCGTATTATATGATTTTACAAAAACAGTTAAATCTTTTGCATCCACGAAGTGTTACATTATTTGTAACCCCATTTAGCAGCAGGCAGATTGATCCTAGTGTTAACACACTCCACTCACTTCCCGCCGAATCCTAGAGGTATTGCGTGTTGAGTGGCGGAACTCAACGCCGCGCTTTGCCTATAACTACCTACTAAAGTAATTATTCCGTTCAACCAAAATATAAACTATTTTACTGGATTGAGCTTTTTAACGTAAACACGTTCATGCATATAATATATACAAACATCCTTGCAATTCTTATATATATATATATATATATATAT
>JBAIZZ010000015.1:202667-254716 GCA_037355905.1 Heliconius aoede
ATATTTAAACATTCTAGTATATTATAACAAGACTTTTTTATTTATGGATTCTACTTAAACATCATTATTGTGTTGAGTGAAAGGGACGTATAATTATTTACTTAGGTTCGAAAGAGATAAACATTATGACGTAAAACATATGGTGTTATGAAGTGGCGAAGTGAATTAATCCTACTGTGTAAACTGGACTTTTTAAAATAAACATATTAAAATAACAATTACGTCATCATTGTGTTATGGTATCATTTGTTTCATTTGTTATTTCTCTATTCTGTTAGGTAGCTGTATTGTAGAGACTTCAATATAATAAATGCTATTCATTTGTTTTGTGTTTTTTTTATAAATTTTCTACAACTACTCGTTTCAATAATCAGTTACATATATTTTGGAAGATAAGTAAGCATTAATCAACAGATGATGTATGCCGAGAATCGATATATAAAAAAATTGCTGAGAAAAGGAATCTTTTACAAGAGGACAAAATCAATAAACGAAAAAAAAAAACAAACTAAATACATTTAAACACAAAGTAATAATTTAATTATCGTGCCCTTAATTTGTTAAAGTATAAAATTACACTGAACGGCTTTCATTGCAAATGTCCGAACAAATGCACCGTCTATTTTCGTATCTGTTTCCAAGAAGCGACTGAATGCGCCTTATTCGGCTCGAAGGACCATTTCGATAATTTTAATAATATATAAACTCATTAAATTTGCTTATATTTATGAATAATTTTTGTTAAAAAAAAGACTTACCACTAACTGCCCCGACTTGTTCTTCTGTAGTGGATTCAAGTATCATGAAGAACGTCTCGTCTCTATGATCTCTCATGACAATGTACTCTATATATAATTCTTTCACAGTAACGTTGCACTTCACCCAAGTTTTTCTGCCAAAATCATCTTTTTGTTCCAAAACTGACACATTGTAATGCTGTTTATACAGCGGGAAGTGGCAATCCTTGCACTTTCCGTGGGGCTGTAGGAAGCACGCATCACAATCATTTGTGGTCATACAAATATCTGCACAATAGTTGTCTTTGTCGAAGTACTGAGATCCCACCCTGTCGGTGAAGCATTCACATTTGTCGCACAAGCCACACACGCCGTTGCCAGAACACTCGCCCTGAGAAATAATCATCTATATACTAAACGTATTAGATATATTTTTAGAATAAATAACGTAGTTAGAGAGACGATTTTATATTAGAGTATGTAATATAAAGTAGATCTGGAGGCCTTCGTGGCCAGTAGCACAAGCATGTGACTGTAGACTTGACGGTTGTCGTTCGATTCCTAGTCGGGGTAATGAATTATTATTTATTAATATTTTCATTTCCTCGCTCTGGTACCAAGACAAAGCGCGGCGTTGAGTTCCGCGACTCAACATTCAATATTTCAAAAATTCGGCGGGAAGTGATGAACGGACTATCTTAATGCTAGGTTCTTTCTGTCTACCCTGCTATATGCGGGATAGAACGTGAAGTTAATAAATAATAAGCAAAATACTTACATGATCCCTAGAAGAGTCCATGCAAGGCACATCTCCTCGCTTGTCCTCGCAAATTGGTTTTTCACAGAATTTTCCAGTCCTAAAACATGTTAATTTTTTTATATTTATGATAATATAATATATTTTATTTTAAAAAGGGCATAATTGATTTAAATATAACAGAAACCTCACAAGTTCTTTAATCTTATGTGTAAAACGATGTCAATGTTATCAACTGTTATTTATATGTACTTTAAAATACGTTATTTCTTTGGATACATATTAAAGTAATTCAAGCGATTAGCACACTTTACTTGATTTATATTCTCCAAGAGTCGAGAAGTTATCGAATATTAATGCGTAGACGCGTAAATCTGATAAAATGTGAAACTGTGAGTGTGTAAGAATGCATAATGACACTTAACATCCACATTAACCTGTTTGACGCTCATTGGCTTTAAATTTTCTTTTAGTTTCACGAAATATCCCGCACATAGCAAGATAAGCAGAGGGAACCTAGGAGTCTAGTGTTAAGACACTCCGTTCCTAGGAACTTGACATTTCGCATTGCCTCATTACCCAGAGCCAGGAAATGAAAATTTGAAAATTTTCACTTTTTGAGAATTTCCACTCAGAGATATTTCAGTTAAAGCGGAGTGTTATGTAACATTTTTTAAGAAAAAAAACCTCATAATTGGCCCATAAGAAGTATAATTAGAAACGGTATAACAATTATGTCAAGTGTACGTAAAGCACTTTTAATGGTGTACAAAGAAACTAGGGCCCTCGAGTCTATAATTGAGTTTGCAGCGCCGCCGGCCGCACAGAGATGCTGTTGTTCGACGCATTCGTGATTCCGATTGATAACGCAGTAACAGTTAGGAAATATGCCATTACATACATTTCGTTGCATGGAGAAGCAATCTCGAGGCAGTTGTGTAACCACCCTATATCATAATACTAGATAACTAGTTAATGTTTGGAAAGCGTGGTTTTTTAGCCGCCCGCACATAGCACAGAGCACAGAGCAGGGTAGGCAGAGGGAAGGGCTGGGAACCTAGTGTTAAAACACTCCGTTCCCATTAACACTTCCGGAGAATTCGAGAGACTTCTGGCCTCCACGGATAGTTAGTAATTTGTCTGAATATTTCAATATTAACTGAAAATTCAAAATTAATTATCAAATTAATTATCAAACCGTTCAAATAAATAGTAACATTTAACTGAGAAGCTCTAGCAGTAGCATTTAGTGTTAATTACATTAACGTAGCCACAATTACTATTAGGTCACGAGTCCAAGTCTTGACTAGAATAGTTTATGTATAAAGTTCAGACTGAACCAAAAATAAATCTTTCATTAAAAGAAACAACTAATAAAATCAGCAACACGCTGTATCACGCAGACAGCAAGGGAGGCAGGGGGAACCTAATAATAAGACACTGCGTTCCCCACTTTACACCGAATTCTGGAGACATTGCGTGTTGAGTGGCGGAACTCAATGCCGACCTTTGCCTCGATAACAGAGAGAAGAAATGGAAATATAAATTAAAATAAATCTAACGTAGTTATCTAAATATTTTAAACGATAAATATTTTTATACTCTTACCATCCTTTATGACAAACGCACACGCCGCCCACTCTATTGCCATTTCCATTACAGGAGAAAATGCTTTCATCTATTCTATCGTCGAAAGAACAGGCGCAGGGCACGTGGACTTTCAGCTCAGCTTCTTCCTTGATTCCTTCCACTGAGAGTTTCACGTTGAAGTACTCCGAGGGACTAGCATCGAAGCCACAAAAATTGACTTTTGGCTTAACATAAATGGTAGTGGTACAACTGCCGCCTTTACAGCTCGTCGTGTTAGACACTACAAAGTCGGAGCTCTGTGTTGAATTCACGATTAGTTGCGTCTGTGGAATTTAAATTATTTTAATATCGAAATAAATGGTATTTATTATATCTTTATAATTTCTATTAATTACAATTTCTTCTTATCAGTAATTTAAAAAAAATCATATCTGAGCCGTAAATCGTGAATTTTCCTTTACTCGCATACCATACCTTAGGTAGGTATAAGAGTAAAAAATATAATAAAAAATGTCGTTTACTGGAATGCTTTGTTTATCGTAATCGTATAAACGTAACATAATGGTTAAGCAGAGGCTTTGTGGTTTTACGCCTCTGTGTTTACAACGATCGGCCTTCATCGTAATATAGTAATTATATGCCTTTATAATAGTTATCGATACTATCCTATATATATATTAGTTTCCAGAGTCAAATTTTAAATATTTCATTATAGTTTTCGTTAGTTAGCTATAGCACAGAGTTATAAACTATCTTCAAATGATATCAGTCACGGATATTTTTAATCTGCGGTCGTTATGATAATAGACTAATAATAATGATGACGGGAGTCATCTAAATTATACCAGAAGCAAATGCATTTTGCATTATACTATAATTGTGGAAAACAATCACGATTTATATAAATGTTCTTTAAAAATTTAATTGTAATGATACCATTTAAAATACTTATTTTCTTTGTGTAAAAGTAAATGTGAGCGCAGATGAATTCAGAAGGGAATAATTGATAGACACTTGTACCAAATTTGTTTCTTGAATAAATATTAACAATAACATCTAATAGCGAGAAATAAGGTTATATTAAATCGTCCAAAACGCGCAACGACTATATCTAATATCGTTAAAGATATAAAATATATATTATTACAAATTAAGAACTACATACCTTCGGGTTTTCCATCTTCGAAGAATATTCGAAGCTGAATTTATCATCGTTGCCAACTTTTAGTGTTTGTGTTTGCAACCGTGGATTGAACTCCGCACCTTCCTCTTGGTCGTTGTTGATGTACGAGAGCTCTTCCTTGTCGTAACTGCACCAGTTGTCGTAGACCAATAGAGAACATCGACGGTCCTGAAACAATATCATGAATTAATATGTATCTTTTATATGCTTTAAAAATTTTAAAAATATATGTTCTTTTTTTAATAAAAAAATTATGCTTGTTGCGTTTAAGAAAAAGAAAATAGAGTGTTGTTGACTGAAGCTAAAAAACAAAAAAAAAATACTAGGTAGTGTTTAAAGATCTATCCTATCTATCCAATTAGTAGAGGCGTCCACGTAAGCAAAATGCTTATATGGTAAACTGACGCGTTCTCCCTCTATATGGGCTAGAAGTGGAATGAGGTTTTACTTCTCATAGTGCCTTAATTGCATCACTCGTAGGATTAATGATAAATTGTACATAAATTAAACAAAACGTTTCAAATTCATATCTAAAATGTTAAAAATATTACAAAATATAATTATTTATGTATTTCATGAATAGTTTAATATCGAGTAGGTACCTGTATAGGTATCTGCCTATCACTGGTTTTTGATATTTCTCAATAAAAGCTGAATAATAATTAATAACATTTCTTATTTTACTTTCAAACAATATATGCAGTTTTATTTAGCGGAAGTTAATAGCGTGTGATCTTTACAACGATAAAAATATGTTGTAAAAGTCTTACTTTATTATTATTGTTATTGCAATATTTTTTACTGAAAATGTGCAATTAAATTATGCAATACATGATAATGTATTTTCGTAATAATATTTTTTTGTTACTTTAAATATTGCCCATATTATGTCACTGATAACGTTGAAAAAATGTCACACATCTGACTTAATGTGTTTTATTTATTTTCTTCTTTTTAATGGCTTGATTTTGCGATGACAGATGCAAAATAATCAGCCAGTGTTACATTTAGTGGAGTGAGCCTTCTATTTTTTAAGTACATTATTTATGTACATATAGATAAAAAATATTAAAACATAAAACAGATCGTGTATCCAACACTAGTAAATATTGCTTTATTTGCTCGTAAATTAATTGCACAGTATATAATTATTATGCAGATAATATGGTAACAATTTCAATTAATTAAATTACGACTGCAGAATGATCGCTGGCGCCAATAAAGAACGCGTTTAGACATAAATTACGTACTGCTGGCATTCCACATATCTTTTAATATTGATAAAATTCCATTTTTTACACTTCATTTTACAGGAAAATCCTTATAGCTATCAATTGTATGTAATATCAACTGGCATAGGTATATACGAAGAATGTAAGTATAGACGAAATAAAAGTTATTAAAAAAATAATCCCATACCGAAGTACGCACAGAAATTAAACTCTTGTTACAGGTATATTTTTGAGAACAGCATCATTAAAATTTCAATGACTTTCCAGGTGACAAGAAGACATTCATATACGTATTTATCTTCACAAGTACCTAATGTATGTATATATTTTAAGAGGAAAATAAGAATATGTTTTAAACGAGATTTCACATTTAAGTAGCTTATAAATATTAACATTTATTAAATATTTTACTACTATTTTGTTCAATGTTAATAATTTGATCGGAAAACCGGTTTGGTAAATTAAATCAATTGCTATTTTTTGCAATTACCAATTAATTAATTGCAAATGACTTTTTATAAAAAATAAAGTTAAGATATTCTTAAGAATAAACATTGTGGAGTTGTGGCGCCACAGAAGTAAGGTAGTTATTGCAATTGTTTAATTAGCTTTTTTGCGATATGTATTGCATAGTATTTAGCTAATACCTCGATTTATATTTAAACAGCTTTTAAAGTTTACTTTTAATAGTATTAATTAATTTCATTCGAAATAAATCTACGCGGAATCTCCGTTGAATATAGGTTCGAGTGTCGATATAACTATGTACATTATAAAAATATTACTATATTCACTTAATTTGTTACAAATATTTCTAAATTAGGTAGACGATTAATATAATAATATATTGTTTAATCTGTTGTTGTTCTTTTATAACTATGAAATGAAAAAATGTATGGATATGGATTAATTGTGTAACATTTCTGAAGATTATCATCTTACTACTAACATTTATGGTTAGAATTATTAAAATATTTTAATATATTATTCTTGAATTTAATTTAAGGTGATGAGAGATTAAATTACGCAATACAATTTAAATTACATTGGCAGTATACCTACATGATACCTCAAACATCATATTTTGAAAGGTAATTTACTAGCTCGCCAGGCTTCATCGAGCCGAGATCTTCTGCGTGTGCAATATTGTACGACTAAGTACATACCTGATATTCATAACTGGAAATGATAATATTTTTATGAAGAAAATACATAGAACTTGTTTTAATATAAGTTTTAGTATTATATATGTAATATTTTTGAAGGTTGTAGAAAAAGCAAGGACATTGAACGCGAAAACGATATACCTATCTGTGTACCTACATTTTTATAGCGGCGAGACATGATAATAATTAGAATAATATAGATTAATAAATATTTAAACAAGGTTCGATCCCACTCGAGGAAGTCAAATATTAATTGATATTTCCATTTCTTCGCTCTGGTGTCGAGGCAAGGCGCGGCGTTGTTTTCTGCTCAACTCAACACGCAATGCCTCCAGAATTCGCCAGAAAGTGGGGAATGGAGTGTCTTAACACCGAGGTTCCCTCTGCCTACCCTGCTGTGTGCCGGATACAGCGTGGAGCTGATTTAATTTCATTTTAATTTATCTAAACAATATTTAAATCGAAGTAAAAATATAAATGTTTTTAAAAAAACCGCTTTTAATGGTCCAATTTAATAAGATGAGAAAGTGCGATGCAATAAACCCTCGGGGTGTGGGAGTCGCTATAATAGACGTCGATTACTCCTTTCAGCCTTATTCTGATCTCTATCTCACCTCGTACCGTATCGCGTTCGACGGTAATTAGTTTGTTATATTTTATTATTCAGCTATTTACCGGAAATATATGTTTTGATATTAGTTTAGTACGATTGTATGTGTGTGTATGTAAATATGTAGAGCTGCACACATTGTTGACTTCTACAATCCGTTGTTTACTAATAAATTACAAGCCACAATTTATAAGCAAACTCTGCATTTTTCTATGATATGTTTGTATATATATATATATTTAGTCATATTTAAATTTAATATGAGTATAGCCTTTTGATTACATGAGATATTATATATTTTATAATAAAATTGATTAAATATGAAAGCTAAGGATGTAGGTGTACCACTGCATATAACGTTTAATGTTCCTATCGAAGCCTGCATTCAGAATATACCCGTTTACGCGTGGGCGGTATATTATAAGTAATACTTAGGCAGGGCAGACCATTGCGACATATACTAGTTAAGAACGAGCAACCAGTTTCATTATAAATGAAAAGGAAAATAAACAAGAGTAGGTACAAGAAACTTGAATCTTTAACAACACAAACAACATTATAAATATATATATTATATATTGCATTTCGTAGGTACATATTAGAAAATTAAAAACAATTTTTCTGACTGTTTAGAGATGTTGAAATCTAGGTGTGTACCTATTTATAAATCGCTATAAGCTCTTACATCGCTCTCAAGTACGATTGGCTTATAAATACCGGCCCTACACATACTAAAATATCAAAATCAATCATGAAGCATCGGAAAACCGATATACTAGAGATTAGTCAAAATAAAGTAAACTAGCCAAATGAAAATATACATATTATAAAATATATATAATATTTATTAACATCCTTTATTCGAAAATGTCATTTTTTTTCTCCGATGCAGTAGGTTTTAAGAAATTCCTTCTCAGTGTGCTTCCCTACGCCTTTTAATATAGGAAGGCTACATGCAAAATTTTCACATTCTAAGTTTCATCTATGCCGTGTCTGTCAACCAAATCAGTTTTAATGCGCATATAGTATAGAATGTGTAGACAACAAACTTTTGAAAGCACTGACTCAAAATAATATTGACATTTAAGACTTTTTGTATGAAGAGGATGCATAAAATTTATAAGTCGATCCCATTGTTGCGCCCACACTCATGAGGGTATGTAAATAAATGTGTGATTGTAAAATCGTCCGTCTGTTATTCTTTTCTCACATGATACGGATTGTGAATAACCACACACGCCTATGTTGATTTAATTTTTATGTCAAGTATTAAATATATATAAGAGACTTATCGATAACCTCATGTAAGTTACACAAGTAAATGTCAAGTACAAAAAAAATCAATTGATTTATCTATTTGCACTGGTTCGTTATAGGCATTAAAAATATATTTCAATGTATATATACTACGGCGGCTAGTTTAGACGAGCAAACAATAATTAAAAAAAAAACAATTGATCTAAGTAACAAAACATTTTTTGTCCGACTTCTAAGTATCACTAATAACAATGTAATTAAAATAAGTAACAGAAAATAATAAAAAAAGGGGGTTTCCCTAAGCTTTCTAAACAAAAGACAGACAAAAGATCGAACTATTATTTTTCGGTATAATGAGCTCGCCCGCATCTCGAGCGGTTCCCGGTAACACCACATTGTTGACTCAGAATAAGCTGTATCGGTTTCAAATATTATTCTGCTTTTCGCATCGGTTTTTGGCACTTTGATGTAAAAACGGGTGTTATATTAATAATATTGTGTCACACCTCAATAGTTATAAAGTACACAGTAAATGGTTTTGGTTTATTCTGGTTTTTAGCCAATTTATATGTAAGAATATACATTTATGTATTGTGACGACTATTGTGTTAGACGGAGAGTGGTTCTCCACTCTCTTGATGGAATTGTCTTAACGGGAACGAAATGTCTCAACAACTACGCAGAGGGATCCTAATAGATATCAATATTTAAAGAATATAAGTCTTTTATTCTCTTCCATTCCATGCTAAAAGTCATTATATTTATTAATTTTAACTCAAAACGCTTGTACTCGTATTTAGAAAGGAAAACCAAATGACAACTTTCGATGAATGTCGACAGCCATTATATTTCCTTATTGAATTCAGATTGACACTCTGTAAAAGCTTCCGGAAAAGTAACTAAAAATAAAATGAAAAGTTGTATTGTAAGTTCAACGCCCCGAAAGAGAGACAACAGATGATTTAAATTGTTAGTAGAAAAATGTTACACGTTGGCTTATCTCCAAGCAATTCATTTTAAGAGCGCAATTCAGCTTTTATTGATACAAAAGTTTACTTTTTTATTGATAGATAGTATGTTTACGCACATTATATACAAATATAATATTAACATACATGTATTATATATATATCTATATGTTTGATGAATGTACAGATATCATACAGATATATCACATACATGTTTAGACTCTAAAGCAAAATTTCAAGTAGGTATTATATATGATTTTAATTATATGAATTCCACATTTTACATTCCTAGACCATATTCAAAATATCTAAAATATACAAACCTTTAATAATATTTTTATTATAGCTTGAAATGTAACGTCCTTTATTAATATGTGTAAAGGCGTTTTACGCGCCAGCTGCGCATTGCGGAATATAAGTGGCATTTAGTTTTCAATGTAGATCAACAATTATACAGATTTACAGCCGATGCCGCGTGACATACTTCACTTGCCGTATACAGCAAATGTTAATCGTTAATAACAATCCAAGTAATTAATACACCTGTCAGTATAAGTTTATACTGACCTGACTGACCAATTAGTTACGTAAGTTTTTGATTAACGAACTATTGCATGAAAGATTGGAAGAGGAGAATTTTCAGTACATTTAAACGCAAATTTATATTTTAATTGTGGAATTTCTCTGGTAAATTGTGATAGAGATTTCATTAAAATACCAAACACGTGGCTATATTTTTTTTTTGTAAATTATAATGATTACTGCGAAATGGAGTCACGGCCAGGCACTACAGTGCCGGCCATTGCCACTTTAAGCGTTACAATTTTTTATATGATAGTAAAAAGTACATGATCTTGTTCGAGTTATAAGAGAACTCGTTTTCTAATATGATGTTCATAATATTTACCTATAGCCCGTTTGTATGATATGTAATTTGAGTTTTTTAATAAATTTATTTCAATTTTGGTAAAAAAAATATGTCCCGAGTACTTTTATACTCTTCCAATCTAAATATTTTACTAAATCTGTATAGTAGTTCTATGGCAGTTGAATGTCCGGATTTTATTGGCTTCCAGCCGGCTTCGATAGTAATACCGTCTGTAATTGGATTAAGTCTACGCATCAACTTATACTAGTATTATAGGTAATATTACCCACAGCACGTCGGATAAATGGGGTTATGTGGCCCACGGATTAGTTTCTAGTTTCTTCACTCAAGTTGTACGTCTCAACTAAAAAAAACATAACATTTTTTAGCTTCACCGTGTAAGTCGCATGTCAAGACAGGCAGAGGGAACCTGGGAGCTTCCTGTTACAAATTCGGTTCCCGTTAAGATACTTTCGAATCTAAATCTTGGAGGCTTCTTATATTTTATTTCCTTGAGTGGTAATCGAACCCACAAACAAAAACAATTGGCATTACTTACTATGTAATTCGTCACCAACTGTATATTTAAATATTAAAGTGTGTTATAGTAACATATTTTACTTAATTCATTTTGGGGTATGTTTTTTTTATTTCAAAATGTAGACTAAGTCTTTATGAATAAAAATAAACATATCCTAATGGAGCAAATTGAGAACTTACTTATTGAAAGTGAAATTAAATTCTGAATATGTATCCCAAGTAATTTTTAAATAATAATCCTCTTTGTTGTTGAAAATGAATACCTGATTAAAAAATATAACATCACACTCAAAATGATTAAGCATTTATAATAGACGAAATACAAGTTATTTATAAATATTTCACTTACAATGTAATATTTAATATTAATATTTTTTTATCCCATCCACTAATAATTACAGTGACAGATGTAACTTTTTTAAAATACCAATAAGCTGACACACAACGCTTGAGCAAGAACTGCCCACGATCTATCATAACTACAGTACCTACAGTTTATCATTATCCTCAATTACTAAATGCAACCAGATTTATTTCTTGCGAAACTGAAAAGTTCATGTAAATGTCTTGTTTCCAGTTGATTATTATTAAATATTTTTTTTTTTGAAATTACTTATTACTGTATAAATTATTTTTCTTGACGCATTACATGCATAATGTTGTAACGATGACAGGTTGAAAAGGTCAAAAAGATAGGTTATCTGTATTAATATAATAATATGAAATAGATTACAAAATGTTTACACACACATAAGTCGTTTTACACTGAACAAAAGAGATAATTCAAATATTAAATTCATTGGAAAAGTCTCAAAAACTATTCAAGATGGACCAATGTGGATGAAATATCTGTGTTAATCGTGTTATTGCTTAATGTGTTATCGATATATATTACAGAGTATATTTGAACCCAATAATTAAAATATAAAGAGGAGTACTATTATACCTATCTGTGTATTAAAAAATATTTGTCATATAATACTTTGTTAGAAAGTATTATATACTTTGACTGATAAGTAACAAAGTTAAGAATCTGGCCTTTCTCTAAATAGTTGTGAATAGCATCTTTACTAGTGGAATATTTTTTAAAAGATCCATATCAAGTATTTACATCAAATTCCCCATTAGAAATGCTAATGAGACGATGTAAATTTAAACACATTGAAAGTCAACATGTCGAGAGCGTCTACAATTACAACGTACAGATATAAAAATTATGCAATATTTTATTACCAAAACAGGACTGAATATAGGTCAGCGGGTTATATTTATGATTTCTCAGTAACGGTGTGATTGTACGGATGTTTGTTGCTGTACTTTACCGCACACGATGCGTATGCGCACGTTGGAAGCCTACACCCGGTAGATTACTTTGTAAACTATGTTAAACGCTAACTGTTTTGTAAATTAATGCTAATTGTGAATCAAAACAGTTGACTTGTTCCCAGAAAAGTGAGTAAACGCGCAGTACTCATTGGTGCAATCGTTGAATTAAATTTTACAACCGGACTTCATATAATTTTAATCCAAAAAGCTAATTTAATAAATAGACTAAGGACATTCACAAATAAGTATTATCTGAATTATTTGCAAGGGAAGCACAAATGACAAAAGTTAAAACAAATGCAAAAGAGGATAAGGGACTAGGGTTTCTGGACGAATTCATATCTAGCTACTCTGATTTTATATAGAAAACGAGTGCACATATTGGATAAAATATAAAAAAAAAATAAAGTTATGTAGATTGAATATTTCATATTATTATTCAATAAATAAAAAAAATTATGTTGTTTCAGCTGAAACAATAAAATTTAAATAACGTTTAAGAAGAAATAAATGTCTAGTGTGCAGTCTTGAGCGTAGCAGAAGATATGTGATAATATATTTAATAGTAAGCAATTATTTTATGCAAATAACAACAGTAAACAAACGCGTGTAATATATTGAGAATGGCAAGATGCCAGCATTTTATCCTTTTATGATTCATAGCATCGCCAGGATTCACGTAATTTACTCGGCGACGTTTACAAAGACATTGCTCGTTTATATGACATTTTATAATAAACCTAATAATATTCATAATATTTAGCAAAAATATTATGAATATTATTATAATTAAAGTGTAAATGAATTTAATTATGGAACCTAATAAATATTACAATGAAAAAGTTTGTCAGTCAGTATACATTGTTTTTACTGACAGACAATATTATATATTTTAGGTATACCTATTATTTTCTCATCCAAAACCACTGTACCAAGGTAAAGGCTACTAATATATTTATTTAAAAACTAACCGTATTACTTTAGTTTTCAAAATAAGGACTTTACTTAAATGAGTACCTACACTTAAGTGTATTTATCTCCGGATATTAGGAAATGGGGAGGTTCAGGAAATTTGTCTATCGATCCACCCAACAGCACTTCAGCTGATTGTGCACAATCATTGAGCAACGGAAAGTACTCAGAAATAGATAAATAACTATTTCTAAAATAATTATATTTGACCACATTATAATGCATTTGTAATATGCGCGCTGGAACTGGACAAATGGGTTCTCATTGCCGATTCTATAAAATGATGGGTAAAAAATGATCGGTGGTAAAAAATAATAAACAAACATTAATAGGTCGAGGCCGTCGTGGCGCAGTGGCACAAGGGTATGACTGTAACGCGATGGTTGTGGGTTCGATTCCCACTCGAGGAAGTGAAATATTTATTTACGTTTATATTTCCATTTTCTTCGCTCTGGTGTCGAGGCAAAGCGCGGCGTTGAGTTCTGCCACTCAGCACGCAATGCCTCCAGAAATCCGCAGAAAGTGGGGAACGGAGTGTCTTAACACTAGGTTCCCTCTGCCTATCCTGCGGGATGTGCGGGATACAGAGCGTGAAGCTGTATAACCTTTAACCCTAACGAACAACAAACGTCATGTTGTAACAACTGGAGTAACATCCTAATTTACCCAGTGACGTGAGTAATGTGAAAATTAGTTGATCATTAGTGAAGGGCAATTAGAACTTCAGGTTTACAAATGAACATAAAACACAATGCACTATCAGTCTTGTGTATTTGGTGAATGAACGTTACTACTAAAATGCCACGTTGATTATTTTAATGTAAATAAATTTATAATACAATTCAAAATTTCATTACTTTAAGAATGTCATTGTCAACACGAGTTAGTCAAGATTAATATAAGCCAGGATACATTTGCTTTTATAAACAGTCAATGATAGTCAATAGATGTGCTATTTTCTACATAATAATATGTAAATAATTCTACATTGTCTATGCAATAATTGTCTGAATGGAGAGGCGAAAGCGCGGCGCTTAAGGTTTTCACCTAACATGCATAGTAAATATGGTTTCTTATATTGTTTTTGTATTAATTTTTTTTAGTTTAATACACAGTACATTTAAGACATTAAATATTTTAAAGATAATTCAAAATTAATTATTGGCTGAATGAATGGACGCTGCTACTAAATTGAAAATTAGAAAACCAAGTTGGCGGGAAATTAAGCAAAAATATTAGAAATATTACAATCACATTGTAATGCTGTCCAAAAGTAATCATGCAGAGTTTTAAATCCAATTAACAATGATAGTATTTCAAATTATTTACAATTAATAATCTTCCATTTCTAATTAAGTTTAACATCACATGCCAACATACAGAAGAGAAAAAAAAAGAAAATAGTTCTGTAAGTCTTTAATATTATAATTAATGTTCCGTACAACATTATCTTTATGGTCAGTCTGTCCGTTCGCCCAAGTTGGTAAGTCGTAACGCGATAGGTGGCTATCATAGGAAGTACATATCAACGTAGTGGACGGAGGTCTATTAATAAATTAGGATACAAACTGTCTTAAATAAACAATAGAGATTTTCTTGTACATATTTGAATAATATTAAGAAGAAAACTTTTGGCTAATATTGTTTTATAAAGAAATTTAGTTAATTGTTTTGAGTACCTATAATTTGTTACATTTCCAAAACAAAAGAATCATAAAGATTAAACGTAGGTTGATAATCATTTACTTTATTATTTTTATAAATTGTTATTGTTCTATTTGAAAGTCACAGAGGGTGTCTAATAAGAATTGCAAAAGTTATCTTTGACCGATGAAAGCAAATAATATAACCTATAAAGTTCACGGCTGACAAGATCAAAAATAGATTACACTTGTATGAGCATCGTTATTGACTCAATTGTTTCCTTCCGTTTGTACACTTGTTATTCCTTTAATGACGGTCGTTCATTAATAATAATTATTAGCATAATTATTTCATTTTATGAAATTTATCATATTAGTTTAAGTTGCATTCGTCACTGTAGCTAAACCATATAAAAAAATAAATAAAAAAACGAAAAAATTACATACAATTTTGGATTGGACATTGATATAATCACTACATTGATTTACAGACAGAGAAAAAAATATTTTTTTCTGTACTTATGATCGTCGTCGTTAGTAATAAAAATTGTTGGTTTTTTTTTTCAGAATAATATGTTGAATTTATGTAGAAAGTAAATTAACATTCACAATGACTAATTTAAAAAATATATATATATATATATATATATATATATATTTCAATTATATTTACAAAATCAATAAATATGACAAAATACTTGTTGTCTAATGTATTTGCGACTCTTATTTATATATTTGAGTCGAATATTTATAAGAAGTAAATATAACATTAAAACCTGCAACTTCTTAAGAAGTTGAAGACAGAAAACCCGCTTTTCACCGGTACGTCTAAATGTCATGAAAAAAACTCACCTCATTTTTATCTTTGCACCAATTTCCGCCGCATCTGATGCATTCGTTGCAACTTTTTAAATTATCGAAATTCGAACAGTCTCGTTCAACCGCGATAACTTGATGTGCGAAAACTGCAACCACCACTGCAAGCCACAAAGTCGCCATATTTTATATGTAAATGAAATAAATATAATAATGTCGAAATTCACACCGCACAATTTTTTTTCGAATGAATACTTCGAAATCGTCTTCAAGAATCAGCGTTTAGCGCAACTACTAGTAGATGTGCTCGTCGACGTGCGACGACCAAGACTGGTCTGTAGCTTGTGTGACGGCGCTCGCTCGACCTCTCTCCCACTTGATCTGACAGCGAGATGATTCATCAGTATATAGTATATGTAAACTCGCGGATACGGATATTTTCTCAGAAAATTTCTAGCTTAGTAAATTAATTAATGTCAACGTATACTATAAATATTTTTTTTATTGAGATGTCTAAATAAAAAATATCGTTGAAAACGAGAAACGTGACATGTTCCACTAATGTGACGTGTGTGTGTTAAATTATATTAATTTCAATCAGAATTTTTTTTATTAAAATCCTTAATTTGCATTATTTGCTTAGTTTTACTCACACAAGGATTTGTACATAATAGATTATGCTTGCTTTTGTTATAAGAAAAAAAAACAAAAGCAAAAAGAGAGTCAAATCGTCTACAACAGTTGGGTTTGGCAGTAACCTGCCCCACTATGGGCCGTGCACTTCAGTGCAACGGATAAGCCTTAAGCATCACGTTAAGTGTGCCGGAATATCTCCTCCGCACAGAGGCGAACTCATGTGCGTGCGCGGTTGTTGGGCTCTAAGAGAGAAGCTTGTTCAGCTTCTCTCTCCTCGCGCGCCTGCAGGCCCCGGCTGGGCTTTAACCACCATTTAGCCCTGCCGTAATGGCGCGGCTGCAGCGAGAGCTCTCACACGACCGCAAACGACTCATATACCCACACATACGAGTCGCTGGGGTAGAGTTAGAACAGTTCTACCCCATACTGTCTTACTGTGTAGAAACGGACTCTCAATGTACATTGGACTTTTTTTGTATATATCCTCTCGACGGAAAAAACTTTAATAGCGCGATTCAGGAATACCATGATATATCATTTTATTTACTATTTTGTTATTATTAAGTAATTATACTTTGTTAATAGTATTTAGTATATTGTTTTCAAAGTATAAAACCATTTGGTGTAAAATTATATTCATAAAAGTGAAAGTTACAGGAGAAAAGTGAATTAAAGTTTAAGCAGCGCCATCTAGTGACAAGAGTGTGCACTTTATACATCTATAATTATATACATATTTGTATTACAATAGTTGTCAATCGCAAGATAAGAAAATTAGAAGCAAAAACATAACTCAACCAAAAAGTTTTATTTTGAACTGATGTATGTTATATTTAAATTTAATTATTTAATTGTAGAAAAACTATTACGTTTTATTATGTGAAATATAATGTTAATGTAACTAGACAGTAATTAAAATAGAATAAAATGATCTATATATGTATGATTATATCGCCTTAGATCCCGCTCAGTGGTTTGTCATTTATTATGTAACAAATTAAATAATGGAGAATCAACTTTGAACATATTAATATTGAGTTTTAGCTCGCAGCTCCTTTAAATTTATAATAGCAATTTAGTCCTGTAATTAATATGCTATTGTTAATTATTATATTTGACACTTATGTACTGACGTTAAGTAAAGCAATCCAATATATCACAGTGTAACATTTTAATATATTTATTTTAAAAATGAGAAACAATTTGAATAAATTCCATTATAAAAAAGAGAACATTTTGTTTTACCTTTACTTCACTACATGTTTATTTAAAATAAAAACCGCAAAAATAAAATCACTTTTATTTATTAACTCTTTATGTGTTTATTACATTGGATGTTCCCAGTCGTATATTAAGATTTAAATGATCTTTTACCAAAAATAGGATTTTGGAAGGTTTTCGTGGCTGCCAGGTAGATGGGGTTACCCTCTGATGCCGCCACTTCCTCCGCGAGGCGTTCAAATTCAAGCCGGTCCCGACGATCTGTTAAGTACTTCCATGCAATTAAACTTGCTAGTCCGATCAGAATCAACAGACTCAAACTCACTCCCCCTAATACTGCAATGGATAAACAAAAATTTGCTTATTGTATATTTTATATGCTTTAATCTGAAATTAATGTAAAGCAAAATATTGACACGAAAATGTATTTTGTATAAACATATTAAGATATTGTATAGGGTGTATTTTTGTAATTCCATTATATGTTTATAGGCCTGTAAAGCTAGGCTATATCTATAAAATATATTCTAAAATACAGTTTCAGGCTGTATCCCGCATACTGCATCCCGGCAGAGGGAACCTAGTGTTAAGACACTTCGTTCCCCCACATTCCACCGAATTTTGGAGGCGTTGAGTGTTGAGTGGCAGAATTTCAGACATTTCATTTCCTCGAGTGGGGATGGAACCCACAACCGTCGCATTACAGTCACACATTGTTCCGCTGGGCCACGATGGCTTCTTAAATACATATTTATATAATTACATTTTTTAGGGCTTAAATAATTTCGTGCGATCAATGTCTGTCGTTGAGTAAAAAGTACTTACGATAATACGTCTCAGCATAATCGAAGGCCGATTGAATTTTAACGTTTAGAGCATATATTTCTTTGCTGTAACTGTACATAAATTTTGTGTAACATCCAACGTCAACCCTCAGCTGAGGACACAGGTGCCAGATCGGATCAGACGAGTTATAGAGAGTTAAATTCTTTTCCATTGTAATATTTATATTGTCTTCGAAATTATAACCATCTTCTTTTAAATATGACAGTACTAACGACTCCAGGATGAGGCATTGTCTTTCGTGGCAAGATGTTCCAGAGCATGTCACTTTGCAATATTCAAGCTTTTCCGTCCTTGCGTCCCAGTTGGCCGTGTCTTGACATTCACACTTGCCGCATATACAACTGCCTCGTCCATTGCACGCATTCCCGTCACCACAGTCTGGTGGTGATGGACACGTGCATAGACTCCCGCTCCACCCCGGGTTGCACTTGCACGCGCCGCATACGCACTCGCACCTGTAGTCCGCGCCTTGTGGACACGCGACCTTACACTCGCAGTAGTCGCCTTCGTATCTTAAATGTGTGAAAATGTAATAAAAGATATGTTTATTTAGTATAAGCTTATAAAAAAAAAGATAAGATTAATAACTCGATATTTCAACTACCGCGACTTATAGTCGATCTCTCTAATCTCGCTATCTTTTGACGTTACAATGTTTTTATAGGATTTCTCAGAACGAAAAATTTAAATCAGCTAGGCAGAGGGAATCTAGTGTTAAGACACTCCACTTTCCGTAAATTAGTACTCATATTCCTTCAGCGCGATGCTGTGACGCTGTAAATAATGTTCCAGGTCAACGGCAGTTTTACTTTATGAGAAAATATTTCTGATGATTGACGGTTAATATTTCAATATCTCCACTATGAATTTCAACGTGTGCGGTTGTTTACACAATTAGACGTTGCGTTTTAAAATGTCGATTTTATTGAAATTATGCTTAAAATTGATAAACCGAATAATCTTAATACAAAACGTTTACCCCTCTTTACAGATACACTTCCCGCGGTGACAATGTCCACGGTTGCTACAAACTGCCGCAGTGTTGGCAGCCATGCAAGTTGAGAAGTCGTTGGGATTATGACATTTCTCCCCATATCTGTAAGTAGATTAAAAAGTCCAAAAGTATATTATTTTTTATAAAAAATAAACTGTTGAAATATTCCTTATTCCTTTTTATAGTAAATATTTTGTAAGGAAATGTTCTAACATTATACTTGCTTGTTAAACGTATTTTTTTTTTATTTATTAAAATTTCTTCTTAACTAACTAGCAATTAACTTTATATCTAAATCTTTTAAAAAAGTTAAGTATTGAAGTTAAGTATTCTATAACTTACCTGTCTCCATAACAATCGCACACTCCACAGTTAAGTGTACCGCCTCCATTGCATAGAGTAGAATTAATCTCTTTTTCACAATCACAATCTTTTATTACATTCAAATTAATTTGTATTTTCTCTTTAAGCCCTTCGAATAATATGTCTATTGTAGTATGTTTAACTTCAAAGTATTCTAATAATGTAATAGTGCAAGTTATTTCCTTTTCTTTCCCTTGCTGGACTGTACATCCGCGGGTTGTCGGGTGATTCAAGCAGTCCGGATTGAATGAAATATAAAAATATTTTTGGTGACTATTTTCAATTTTATAGTTCAGTTTCAGCTTCCGTATTATACCCTGTAAATAAAAAAAAATGTAAATTATATCAAACCAGCTTCACACTATCCCGCATATAGCAGGGTAGGCAGAGGTAACCTAATGTTAAGACACTCCGTTCCCCATTTTCTGCCGAATACTGGAGGCATTCCGTGTTCCGTGGCAGAACTCAACAGCAAAGTTGCGCTTTGCCTCGACACCAGAGCGAAGAAATTGAAATATATCCTAAATAAATATTTCACTTCCTCGAATGGGGATCGAACCTACAACCGTCGCGTTACAGTCGCACCCTTGTGCTCCTGCGAAACGATTGCCTCAATAAAAAGATATTAAATATTTTTGTATTTCATGACCTGAATACATTAATTTAAATTATCTATAATAGTTATAAAAAAATATCATCTAATCTGTGGAGTACATGTATATGGAATATATATATACGATGTATATAGGTTATAATTTGTGTAATATTTCTTATAAATATTAATATTAGTTTTCAAGCAAGGAAGCCTCATATATTGTTGAGAAAGAGAATACGAGTTTAATCGAGCCGAGCGATTAACGCGAAATGTAAAAATATTATTATCATTATACCTTATATATGTCACTTAACATTTTTGATGTTGTCTTGTCATTGTCATATGTGGCATATCTCGCGCCTCTTATGTTTTCACTCAGCGCCTTGTAAGTATTTATGGCATCGCTTGTAGTGGCAAATAAAACTATGATTTGTTCATCTGATGCCAATTTGTTGATGATACCGACGGACGGATAGTCCATTTCTAATTCTTTATAATATTTGCCTCCACTCAAGTAACATCCGCCGTCGTACGGTTCAAAGATTCCTGCGTACTTTCCGTCGCCGGCCGAGTGATACGTCTGGTCAGTTAAAACCACGACAATTTTAGTGGATTCGCTACGCCAACCTATTTGTTCCTTGCACACCAACACCTGTGCAAGTCCATCTAGAACACCTTCCTGAGGATCGTAGTTGCCACCGAATTGGGCGTCTTTCATGATTTTTTTAAATAGCTCCAGATCACTGTTTAATTTCAATCGATTATGAAATGAATATGTGCGCGTGCTGTTCTTTAAACTGAAAATAAATTATTAATTAACAAGTTATATAAATAATTAATATATATTATAATTTGTTTTTACAAAAAAAAACTATAATAAGGAAAACGCAAACTTACTCAGTAAACGGTAAAGCATTTTTATCAACAAACGATCCAATTCCTAGGAGGATATTTTTTGTCATTTTAAACATCACATTATATACGTCTTCGATCTGATTCGCCGTTTTGTTTTGAATTTTGATCATGGACTTGGACCCGTCGAATAAAAAATATAAATCCACCGGGTAGTTATCAGCTCGTTGAAATGCAAATTTAAAATTTACAGAACTTCCAGGTCTTATATTAACATTTAGTATCTGAGGTTTCATCTGCACCACGTTACCAATAGTTGAATTAAAGTTTAAATCCCTCGCAACTTTAATGGTACTATTGGGATTCAACGTATGATTTGGACACCAATTTTCAGGAATATCTTCAGCTGGGATACATCTTTTTGTAATTTTTAAGTCATTCTGAAATTAATATAATATATCGAAACTAATTGATATAGGATATATATATTTTTTTATATATTTATTATATTTTTTGTCTGTCTGCCATGCATCACACGTGAAATGCATTACAGTAAAGAAATAGTTAACAAAAAGTATTTAATTAAAATATTTATCATAAGATTTCCTTAATTGGTTACAATGTAATCACCTCGTAGCACCACGCACACATCTCAGCGTCTCTCAAGCAGGCATCACATGATTTATGATCGCACACTTGAACACTTAATCCAATTGGAATTAAAAATATTAAATATAAATTCATTGTGACACTTAAAAAATATTCCGTTAACAAGTAACGACTGAAGCTGACAACAGAATATCACCTCAAAGCGTTACATTACATTGAGGATAAAACGACATTTTGATTTGTGGACAATGTTACATCGCTAACTAGCTACAGTACTGTATAGTACTCGTACTAACTTGTTGTTATTAATAACATTTTTTAATTGTAATACATTACCATTATACGAGTACATTTAACCTTTTATAGAGTGGAATAGTTATTAAAATACGTTCACATTATTTTACGCTTATATACAGGAAATAAATTGAATTGGATGATATATCCACATAATTATTATTATTAATGTACCGATACTAGCAACTTATCCCGACTTCGCGACGGAAGCTAGTACAGTACAGCAATGATTACATCCTACCTTATTATGTACGGGGTACTGTGTGAAGTTAGAAAAATAGGCAAACTTTAGTATATTATATGTCAGAATCACGCTGTATCCCACACATAGCAGCGTAAGCAGAGGTTCCTAGTGTTAAGACACTCCGTTCCTCACTTTCCGCAGAATTCTGGAGGCACTGCATGTTGAATGGCAGAACTCAACACCGCGCTTTGCCTCGACACCAGAACGAAGAAATGGAAATATAAATTTAAATAAGTAATCCATCTTCTCGAGTGGAGATCGAACCCACAACCAGTCGGTTTTACAGTCACACATCGTATTACACCCTGCGCGACATATTTATTATACGTACATAAATCATATAATAAAGTATTTTGCAATAGGTTCTTCTATATTAGTTATATTTAAAACCAATGACGCCACTATTTGAGTGATTCAACATAGTTCGTCGTAGAACCAAATAGTATAAAAATAAAAATATGAAGTTTCGGAACCAAAGTCCGGAATTAATGATATTAAAATTGTTTTAGTTTAGTTAGTCAAATATAATTACAAAACGCTGTACAAAACGTTGTTTACCCATTAAATTTTCCTGTACTCCAAACTTAATTTCTGCGTCATAATGAGGATATTTATATCCAACTACATAATATGAATTAATAATATCTATTATATTCGCACGATTTAGTCGCGTTAAAGCTGTATTCTAAAATGAATTTAGTTCTTTTTCTATTATTAATAGGAACAAAAGTGTTCTTTATAGTTTGTGAATCCAATTGTGTAAAATTTAGGACATGTGGCGAGTGCATCGGTTACGCCGGGGATACGTGTGTTTGGTGTGCAGAAGTAGGAATATTATATTTTATTAGATTTTTAAGTAATAGACAATTTTTTATTACGAATATGATTACTATAAGGACTAATATATTTTTCGTAGGACGAATACGACGGCAAGAGATGTCAATCTGAGAGTTCGGGATTAAGCAATGTAACATGGTGCAAGGGACAATTGTATAATCCAAAAATGGCAAAAGAAATTATTAAAAACAAAGAGTTTAACAGAGGAGAACATAGAGCGCAGGTGATTCAGTTCAAGCCTCAGTTAGTGAAAATAAAGGCTCGGCCTGGAGTGCCAGTTAAAATAAATTTGTCATACAAACCAGCAAAAGATTTTCCGTTAGACATATATTATTTGGTGGACTATTCTAAGACGATGAAGGACCAAGTGCAAACACTGAGAGATCAGGGGAAAAGTATTTATGAGGGATTGTTAAACTTGACCAATAATGTAAGACTGGGCATAGGAAGTTTTGTTGAGAAACCGTCCATGCCTTTTGTAGAGTATGTATTCTTTAAATTTTCTATTACTATTAACATATTATCTAAATTACAAACTAACATCATAAGTTCCATCACTAGGTTTTCTTAATTTCAGAGATTGTACGTCTCGTCGACCTATAATCCTGCAATTAGTACGGAAGCCTCGGTGGGCGCTTCCAATTCCAAATTAACCAGATTTTTTCAAAATTAAAATAATTCCATATTGTTTCAGCGTCATTTTTCAAAAATCATATTCATTTAAAAACCACTTATCGCTTACCGACAATACTACAGCATTTGCGAAGGCTTTGAAAGTTGATGCTTCAGGTGTTAACTACGATGTTCCCGAGGCCGGCTTGGATGCTCTCATGCAAGTGATGACATGTAAGAAGGAAATCGGATGGAGGGACATTGCAAGACGTATTATCGTACTGAGCACTGATTCTACATATCACAGTGCAGGAGATGGAAAATTTGTTGGGGCATTTATACCGAACGACATGGCGTGCCATCTTGTAGACAATATGTATACAGAAGACTTAAAATTTGACTATCCGTCAGTAAGTCAAATAAATAAAGTGGCGACTGCTAACAATTACATGATTATTTTTGCTGCGGTACCGGATGTAAAGTCTCACTACGTACCTTTGGAGAAAAATATTAAAGGTGCTAAATATGTGCCGTTGGAAAGAAGTCCAAGACTATTGGAAATGATAAGAACTGAATATCTGGTAAGATTTACTTCTGATTTAGTTCCATATACAATGCAGCATCCAATATATGATACAGTATATGTATTTATATTTTGTTTTCCTATAAGAGAGACTAAACTTGAGATTTAAAGTTAAAAGATTAACATGTCGATAACAACTAATTGTAAATTTACACATAATTCACATTCAGTACTTGATTGAATGAAATTCGTTATAAAAACTCAAGTCATGAATATGCCCAATATAATTTTGTATTTTAGAGCTTAATCAGAAATATGCAGCTGGAGTACGACATTCCAGAATTTATGAGATTCACAACTAGTCCGGATTGTAGTGAGCCCGGCGAATGTGTATTACAACACAACAAACACATCGATATTGAGGGGACCTTAGTAATCGACTCGTGTCCGTCAAATTATGTTTTAAATTATACACTAAAAGTCGGACCTAGATTTTTAGATGAAAAATTAACAATAACAGTTGAAGTAGACTGTCAATGTGATTGTGAGGAAGTACGGAGAGGCGAACCCAACTCAACAAAATGTAGTTTGAGTGGAACCTATCAGTGTGGAGTGTGCAAATGTAACGAAAACAGGTACTTTTATTTCTATTTTAATGTACTTTTAATTAAATTATATAAATTTTGCTATAATATATGAAATTGTGTGATTTTATATTTGGCAGAGAGGTTAGTTGACGATGTAGGTATTGCATTACTGTGTTGTCTATATTCTGCAAGTCTGCGCGTAGTCGTAAGTTAATTATACAATTATACAAGTAGAGGTAATCTAGTTTTAAAACACTTTATTCTCTACTTTCCGTGAATTTTTCATTGTATGTTAAGTAACAGAACCCAACGTCGCGCCTTATCTACCAAAGTGAATGAAAAGTTAAAACTCTGTAAATATATGATTGTATCCCCGAATGGGGGATTAATTTTACAGTTACATATCTTTAACTTTTGAGTATTACAAATATTTAAATTAGTAATACAAACAGTATCCTCTAAAACAATTATTATTTATACATTATTAGAATTATGTGGCTTTATATATTTTGATGGCAGTAAATAACTGAGAGGATATTATATAAAAGGAAAAAATATAGAATCGAGGGACAAATATAATATTTCAGTTAAGCTAATATGCTTCATGTACACACAGCATATCACCCAATGTTGTTAGTTCCACTTTCACGCAAAAAGTACTGAACGTATGTAAATGTAACTTTACAGTTGGTAACACGCAATGCCTCCAGAATTCGGTGGAAAGTCTTAACACGGGATTCCCTCTGTCTACCCTGCTGTGTACGGGATACAGCGTGAAACTGATTTTATTTTTTTAATACTAACAGACATGGTGACGCGTGTCAATGCGAAGGCGACAAGGTGGACACGCGGGACTCCGACAAGTGCAAGGCGACTGAGGACGCCGTCGCGTTATGCAGTGGACGCGGGACTTGCAAGTGCGTGTGACTTGATACAAATATCTATGCTTTTGTGTTAATATCTATACAATCATTTGATATATCAGATGATAATCTATAATGTGAACAGATTATAATCTGTTCACATTATAGATTATTTATGATACTTTATTAGGAATTATTATTTTATTTAACTTCTTAAAATATAATTTAAAACATTTTAGTTGTGGAAATTGCACATGCGATAAAGATTTCTCCGGTCAGTACTGTGAGTACGATGACAATGCGTGCTTGACGGCGGACGGCAGAGCGTGTTACGGGAACGGTAAATGTAAGTTTGGTAAATGTCAGTGCGACGCGCAATGGCTTCCGGAATTCTGTATGTGTCCAGTTGACGACAGGAGTTGTATCGCGCCGCAGTCGCAGGAGGTAAGCGTGATCGGAGTTGTGCCTAGTGTTCTTGTCGAATAAATATAAAATACATTAAAATATATTCATACATTATAAGTATATAGTGGCGCAGTGGCACAGAGTGTGACTGTAAAACCGACTGGTTGTGAGTTCGAGGAGATGAAATATTTATTTAAATTTATATTTCCATTTCTTCGCTCCGGTGTCGAGGCACAGCGCGGCGATGAGTTACGCCAGTCAACACGAATCGCTTCAAATATTCAGCGGAAAGTGGAAAACGGAGTGTCCTACAGCACCCTGCCTACCCTGCCACATGCGGTATACACAAAAAAATATTAAGACTAAATTATTGAACGGAGTCTTTTAATATTAGGCTCTAGGGTTCTAGGTTCTAAGGTCGAATTTACAGTCACACGGCCTGGCCTTAAAAAAATATTAATTTTTTATTTTATTATTGAGTTTATTAAAAAATTTCAGGTATGTTCAGGGAACGGTAAATGCGAGTGCGGCAAGTGCGTGTGCAACACAAGGAAGGGCGACCACGGCAAGTGTTCTGGAACATTCTGCGATGACTGCGAGGAAGTTGCCAAGCGATGTAAAGAACTGGAAGATTACGCGTACTGCAATTTGAAAAATAATAAAACCGATTGCGACTCCCAGTACAATATAACGGCCGCCAAAGTTACATTGGTTAACAAAACTGAAATAAACTCCGATGAATATTTCGAAGCCAAGATGTGGTGCAACAAAATTGTGGAAGACAACAAGGTTTTCCAGTTCAAATATTATTATCCGAACTCGTCGACTTTACGTGTGATTGTCCAGACCGAGTTGGAATCGCCGCCAGTACCCAACTATATAAGTGAGTAAATAATAAATATATATTTAAACAAATATCTACTTACACATTTAATAGCTTCACGCTATATCCCGCAAATAAGTGGTATATATGAAAAAGGAGCATAGTGTTAAGATACTCCACTTCTCACTTCAACAATGTTGTCAGTCTAAGTGGCAACACATCGCGATTTGTCTTGTTACCAGAGCAAAGCATGAAAATAGTTCATTTTTCTTCGTGGGAAACGAACCCGCAACCGTCGCGCTTATAGTTAGACGTTGTGAACTCTTTAATTTGTTCTTTGTATATTCTTTAAAGATAAAGTCAAGTAGTGTTATACAAAATATACCACTATTCAAAAATATATGCGAGTATATAATGTAATTTTCGAGGCATTGCACGTAGAGTAGCGGAACTCAACACTGTGCTTTGCCAATAAAAAGTTAAATGCTTAATTTTTCGAATATCAAATAAAATTAGCACCTTGGTTCACTAAAAGTAGAACCTCAAAAGAAAAGAACGGAGCAGATTGAACACGAATAATGTTTATTTTCCTCCCACAGTCGCTGCCGCAAGTGTTATAGCAGCTATACTTTTAATTGGCATTATAACTGTCATCGTTTGGAAGATTCTCGTTGATTTCTACGATAAAAGAGAATATGTGAAGTTCGCAAAGGAGTCCGAAATGGCGGGGTACGACATCACCGACAATCCTAATTATCAGCCACCGACTATGAAATTCACGAATCCAGTGTACACTGGCTAGAAATATTTTTTTTATAACATGTTCTATAATAAAATAATCTATGTAATATCTTAAAAAGATTGTTTTTTTTTTACTTCACAGAGAGAATAAATTGATATAAATATTTCATTTCCTAGAGTGGGGATCGAACCCACAACCATTGTCTTAACAGTCAAAGGCGCTGCGCCACAATGATTTTGTAAAGTACGAAAAATTAACAATAATAATTTTATTTATTATCACTAGAAAAATTACTAAATGTCGCTCTTATCAGAAAACGCTGTCATACAGTCCGTAATACCGTACAGATCCGAATTGCGTACTGTTCTATTAGATACAATATTTAATTGAATAATAATTGTAAAGGAAATAAAATTATACATCGAATTTCTCACTCACTTATATAATTTAAAAAATAAATAAAGTATAATATAAATATATAATAAAAAAATCACATGTAAATGTACATAAAAATTCACATACAATGTACCAAAACAGTAATCCATGGAAATTTCCAAAGTATATAAATTAAATTATTACAAAAATATTATAATTTGATTAAAAAAAATATATTTTTTAAGGTACTATTCACATTTATAGATATTTAATATTTCTATAAATATGTAAGAACCCTTTCCTTGTACGTTAATTATTTCTTGTGCGTGCGTTTATCGTGTGTTTTCTTCAATTTGATAGGAGTCTCTTCGTTGTAAAGAGATTTTTCTACATTTTCTTGACTCTTACGTCTCGCCGAGACTGCCTAAAATAAGAAATATTATTTTATTCATATAATTATATTGTATTATTTTTTCCCACTCGATGAAATGAATCAATTATTTTTTTTCGCTTTGGTAAGAAGATGCAGTACAACGTGTAGTTCAGTGCTACATGCACTGGGACGCTAGAAAAAAATATACTACTACTATAATTATATTGAGCGCCAGTCGTGGCGCAGAGCAGGTTGTGGGTTCGATTTCCACTCGAGGAAACGAAATATTTAATATATTCATTTCCTCGCTCTGGTAACGCGACAAAGTGCGACGTTGAGTTCCGCCACTCAACATGCAATGCCTCCAAAATTTGGTAGATTAATAAAAAAAAAAGAAAAAAGAAATAGTTTAATACACACGAACATAACTTGTTCAATACCAAATATATATATATATATGTATGTGTGTATGTGTATATGTTAGTCAGTGATACATTTTTTTTATAAACTTACTCTGTTAACTTCTCTCACACGTTTCGGCTTCGGAAGGTCTACTTCCGGATTGAGTAATGCGTCGTCTCCCAGAGCAATGGTACAGCAAACCGAGTCCGCGTTGGTACTAAGCAAATAAATAACCATCTTTTCTCAATGACACAACTTTTTACATGCAGGATAAAGTGTGGATCTAAAAAAAACTAAATTAAAAAAGTGGTAAAAATAATTTAAATACAAAACTCTTACGTACACGTCTCCCTCAGTCATTGTCACATTAACAATAGTTTTCTCATAATTCTCGTCGACTTTGGGTGAAAAACACACAGCTTCTCTCGCCTCTTGCAATCGCCGCCATTCCTCTGCCACTTTCCGGTCTAATTCTGCCACTGGTTTATGATAAATAATAGTAGTAGGGTGCAAAAAATCCTTGCATTTAAGAAAACTAGTAAAGTAAAGTGACCTCTAAAATTTCACCTGTTGTTGTGTTACTGAATTTTTTATTATGGAATATATATAATGTTATAGTAAATAATAAAATTTCATATAAAATAATACAGGTAGCAAGACTTCAACCTGTTAAACTTTCGTTTCAATCATCATAACAATAAAACTGAAAGAATTAGACAACAGATCTGCCGTGACATAAATATGTTTCAAAATTGAAAATTTCAATATAATTTGAGCATTTTTGAAAAGTAAAAATATAGACTAACTGTGCTTTTGTGTTTGTCGTTGCTTATTGATTAATTCAGATTCTCGCCTTTGTTGTGTCTCTTCCTTGCTTATTTTCGCTTTCCAAATCCGACACACATTCAAGTGCAGAAATGATAACTCTTGTGGTTCCAAAATCTGATAAAAACATACAACCTGTCATTATTCATTCAGATGCAGAGCAGAGTCAGCAGAGTGAGCAGAGTGAGCAGAGTCACTCTGGCTACTAGCCACTAAAGAATATCTTACCCAATAATATCTACACGACACAAATATAAAAAAAAAAAACCAATACTCACATCAACATTATCATTCAATATTTTATTCGCGATATATTTCAAATATGTTTGCTCCTCCATTTTCTTCTGTTCCATGTTGACTTGGTCTAATATATTACGTATAGTGTCCGACACATTGATATCCACAGTGCAGGTGCAGGGTCCGTGAGCCCTGCGCTTGGGCTTCACGTCGGCCAGTATCATATTGGTTTTAGTTAATATTTTGTCATCTAAACGACACTTGACTCGTTTTCTTTTCATTTCCGGTGTCGGTATTTTAACGGGAACCTTTTGGAAAAATTGTCAATTGGTGTTATGTATAGAATTTTAAAACAATATAGTACAGATATGTGCGAGTAATTTTGAAATAAATTAAGATAATTTTGTTTTGACAAATTCAAATTTGTAAATATAGAAGAGAAGAATTCTATCTTCTTGGTTGGCACTATTGAAAATTACTCCCAATATGATTTAATTGAAAACTGCCAAATATGAACGTTAAGCGATATTATAAAATATCATAATTTTTTTGTGCGTTTTTAATGATGCAGTTATTTTGGAGACGCTCAAGCTTATTTAATTGATTCTTAATCAAATAAAAAGAATAGAAAGCAATAAATAGTAATCCATATTTCTTTATTTACCTCATCCAAGTTTGTTTGTTTGATAGGTAATTGCGATCTAAGATATCTGTTTTCATTTTCCAGTTTTTCTGCTTTGCGTAACGCTTCAATACACATTGTACGTAAATTTTCTATTTCATTTTCGTGAATCTTTATTATATCATATAGTCTGTCTTCATGAAGGCTCTGAATACTTTTCACGCCGTGATTGTGTTCGCTAATTATATATTTAACGTTGCTGTCGTATTGATCCTTGATTGCTTCTATTTTGTTTTTATAATCTTTTTCAATATTTTCCAAAGCATTTGTCAATAGATGGATTTTATTTTTATATTCATCTATGTTATCCATTTTCACATAAACTGCACGATCGTGAACCGATTTTGTACGCTTTTCACTTATAGATATTGTACTAAATTCAGAAGAATTTTGTTTAAAATATTTTTTTTCTAAGTCTACACTTTTGTTGGAATTATAAATTGTATCGTCACTCTGTGATTTACGAAATTCTTTATTTGAATCTATATATAACTTTTGCTCGTCATTTGATGCAGCTGTCGACGATTTACGCAGTTGTTCAAATTTTGTATTTGTTTTATCATATAATTTCTCAGAAGTACCATTTGATAAAACCTTAGTTGTAGCATTTATACGTGTCAACTTAGAGTTATCATCACTGTCTAAAATAGGCTCATTTAGGTCTATAGTGTGCATTTTAATTTTCTTTCTAGTTTTCCGATCAATATTTATGTGGTTCAAAATTCCATTGCCTGTACTTGGTATTTTGAACTCTTCATGTGTAAGGGTATTTTCAATTTTGGGAAACATGTTCTTATTATCACGAACTTTACTTTTAATATCACTTTGAATAACTTTTGCTGTAGAAATAATGTTGACGTTATTAAGTTCAAAGCCTTTATTGCTTATATCTGTATCAGAGAAAACTTTTCGCTGTGGACTAGAATATTGATCTAAAGATTTTTTGTCATCATCTGATAAAGTGACTGTAGAGTAATTATCTGTATCTAAAACTCTGGGTAGATTGATATTAAGCTTTGGTTTTACACTGTCATCTTCAGTTTTGTCATCAGTACTTGGAGAACTACCTTTCTTATGTTGTATTTTATGAAAGGCCTTTTTTACTGTTGCGGTAAATGGATCTTGGTTTGTTTCAACAGCAGCTCTCTCAATAGTAACTTTATTATATCCATTCTGCCAATATTTGTTTTCAGTATGAGATCGACTATCGGTCGTACTTTGACTGTCTCTGTATATCATAAGCACGTCTTTATCTTCTGATATAAGAGATTCTTGACCAATTGAGTTGTTTCCAGAACCGCCATTATTATCAAAATTATCATTGATTAAATTTAGATCTATGGCGCTTGATTCTGTATTCTCTTTTTTACTATCATTTAAATAATGTACACTGCCATTCGTATTATAAGTTGAATTCGTATGTATGTTTGTACTATAAATCTTAACAACATTACTTTGCTTATGTAAAGATAGATCATTTTGTTCTTGAAAATTAGAAGCCTTAAAATTATTATTTGAAAGAATTCTTGTATTAGTTTGTGTTAAGCTAATACCGTCAATTGAATGCTGTTCTAGTTTACCAGGACTCAGTCTTTTAGCTTTGTAATTACTATAAATAAACTTTATAAAATCTATATTAAAATTTCCATAATCTTTAGATATTGTCTCTGAAACAATAAAATCATCATTGTTTGCTTTGTTTATAACATTGATTGGCCTTTTAATGCCACTACTGTGTTTTTCTAATTCCAAGCTGTCAGTATCAGTGGAAACATGTCGGTATTTTATGTTTGTTACTTCTCGTTTTGTTTGCGTGCTAATTTCTGACGATGCTTTGTTTTCCAATTGTTTAATACGGTTTCGTAGCAATGAAATTTGTTCATCTTTCTTTTCTAATTCTAATTTTACATTATCATTACATTTGTCCTTGAGTTTTTCTTTGAGCTCATTTACCTGTATTAATATTTTGTTATATTCTATTTCGAGAGATTGCTTTTCGTCTTTTAGTTTTAATAATTCATCGTCTTTGTTTTGATTCGTTTTATCAAATATTAATGTTTGATTTAACATTTCACCTTCTAAGTCTTTGATAATATCTTCATAATTGGTTTTGTTTTTTTCAAATTTATTTTGTAGGTCTTCTAACTGTTTCTCTATAAATTCCCGCTCTTGCAGCATTTCTTCCTTCTCGATAGTTATTTTACGTCTTTCATTTTCGGCAATACTTTTGGCTTCGTCTGCTTTCGACTTGAGAATTTCATATGAGCTTTGCACACTTAACAAAGTTTTTTCTAATGACTTGTTTTTATACTGAAGTTGTCTGCCTATTCTATGTAACGTTTCAACAACTTGCTTAATTTCACAATGGTCTGGTTGTAAACTGCTTTCATTAAAAACTTCTAGTTCCAATTGCCGTATTTCTGTAATGATTTGTTGTTTTTCTTGGTTAAGTTTATTTATTTCGGAGATGTAAGTACTTTTTTCCTTAACAGATTCATGTGATAATGATTTTGAGTAAGAAATTTGTTCTTCGAGTTTCGCCTTTTCACTTTGCAATTTTGCCAATTCCATTCTCATATCATGCGTTGCTTTGGAATCTAAATCGGTAAGAATTAAAATAATAATAAAAAATATAAATTGTAAAATTTGTGAGCTATATGATGATATTATAATAACAGCATTCGAATACTGTTGAGGTCTATATTAGCCAGGTGAATGTTAAAATTGGGCCCTGTCTCGTAGAATAAGTTGCTTTGGTGTAACTAAGTAAATATTTTTTATTCGTTTTATATTTGATTAGGAAAATGTAGGAAATGATATAAAAAAAAAATACAAAAAAAGAAATAATAATAAACTATTATTTTCTTTTACTAATTAATATTTTTCTAAACTTACGATGAGCTTCCAGATTTTGTTGAACTTGGCTTAGTTTTTCGAAGCTAAGCTTTCTTATTTCTTCTCCAGATTCTACAACTTTGTCTAAATTATTTTGAAGTTTCCTTATTTCATCTTCTAGACTGTTAATGTGATTTTCTAAATTGGCTATTTTCTTGTCTTTTGCTATTATTTCTTCATTTAGATTTACAATATCACATTCCTATTTGAAAATATATATATAAATATATAGATTTAATATTTAGACTAAATACACACATTTTGTAACTAAACATGATTTACCGATTCGTCCAATTTACCCTGTAGTTCGTTAATTTTTTTGTTGCTAGATAGTTTTTCCGACTTCAAAATATCAATTTCTGTCTTGATATTAGCGTAAGAAGCAGAGAGTGAGTCTGATTTTATTTTCTAAAAGTAAATTAAAATGGTTAATTTCAAATTATTTACAAATCTGTCTATGTTCATTTCATTATTATGATCATTACCTCGCCACGCGCGTGTATAAGAGCTTCTTCTACATTATTATTATGTAAAAGAAGGTCTCTATGTTCTTTATTCAAATTTATAATATTGTTTTCCAACTTTTTTATTTCTTCTAATTTTAAGTTTTTTTCCTTTTCTAAATTTTCTTTTTCAAAATTCACTTTTCTGTGAGATATTATCAAGTCGTTGTGATTTTTTTCCAAATTTTCATAATATTTGATCCGGTCTAACAACTCTAGGTTTTCTTTCTCTGCATTGCTCAAATTAGCGTGTATGTTTAAGTTTTCTGCTTGTAGCACTATGCACTCATTTGAAACAGATTTTTTTTGATCTTGTAATAGATTAAAATCATGAATTAAAATTTGATTTTCTGCTATTTTACTCTCCAAATTTTTATTAGCTTTGCTTAATTCTGCTGATCTCTCATTTAATTCTTTCTGCAAAAACTCTTTTTCTTTTTGTAATCGATCATAATTTTTGTTTAAGTCTAATAACCTAGTTTCTAAATCATTCACATCCTGTGCTTTTAATAGTAGACCTTGATTCTGTTCATTTATTTTTATGTGGCATTGTTCTAATTCTTCTAAAACATTTTTAAGAAGTAAGCTTTTCTTTTCCAAATCATCTTTCTCTGACATAATTCTTTGGTAAGATTTATTTAGTTTCAAATATTCCTTTTTTATATTTTCTGATTCGTTTAGATGATTTATTAAATGTTCACTCTTTTTACTAGTTAACTCTAAAGCATTTAACAATTTATTTGCTTCATTTGTTTTGTTTATTAAATCGTGTTGAAGTATATTTTTTTCCTCTACTATACTTTCATGAGATTGTGAAAGCCGCTCAAATTTTTCCAGCAAATGTTCTCCTTCTAAAGTTTTCGCTTTTAATATTTCACTTTGTTTTCTAACTATGTCTAATGATTTCTTCAAGTCTTCATTTTCCTTACGTAATATATTTATATTTTCCTCGTTAATATCGCGTATCAACGTGATCTCTGCTAAGAGATCAGAATTGTTACAAACATTATTATTTTCTATAGCTTTATCTTTTTCAGTGTTAGCATTATATATGTTTGCATAGCTACTGATACTTTGAGATATATCTAAGCTATCTCGTTTAAGTGAATGAATTGAATTAACGATTGTCTCTCGTTCATTTTCTAGTATTTGTAAATTTTGATCAAAATTGTCATGAACAGTTTTAACTTGCTCTCGTAAACACATATTTTCATCATTTTTTTGATCAAGCTCCTCCATGAGGTTATTTATTTCCTGAGATTTATTGTGTAAAATTCCATTTAAATTTTCTATCGCATTCACTTTATTTTCTAACTCTATACTTAATGACTTACAACTTTTTTGAATGTTGTTTATTTCTTCATGACATTCTTGTAAATATGATTCTAAGTAGTTATTCCTTTGTAAAATATTTTCATATTTACCTAGAAATAATAAGCAATTAGTTTCTATAATACTCAAATCTTATAATTATCATCTTAATATTTTCTTACTATTCCAGTCCTCAATATCAAATTTTAATTGGTTGATTACTTCAAGTTGTTTTTCAAGCTCTTCTTTGTAGTATAACTTTTCTTCCTCATTACAGCATAGAGCGTCTTTTAAATTTTTTAATTGTTCTTTTTGTGTTTCTATTTCATCAATAACTTCTAAATACCTCGTTTCTTCCTCCTTTGTTGATATCTATCAAAAAAAAATTATAACATTGAAAAAAAAAAGTTATTTCATAATTTTAATATAAAATCATATTAGAGTCTGACTTTGTTAGTGTCTTTCTCCAAGAGAGTATCAATTTGCGTTGACAAGCTTTTTATCTGTTGATCCTGACACATCAATTTACATTCATATTCTTTTAATTTACATATTAAAGAATTTTTCTGCTTATCACACGCCAAGGATACCTCAGTTAGTTTATTATTTAACTTAATGTTTTCATTTCTTAATTCATCTATAGTCTTAGATTTCATCTTATTAATTTCTTGTTCAGCCATTAGTTTTGTTTCTATGCTGGATGCTTCGTCAGCTAATATTATAAATTTTTCTTTAAGCTTGTCCAGATCTTCCGAACGATGACGATAAAATTCTTTATCTTTCCATAGTTCATTATATTCCTTCAATTTATTTTGGAGACATTCGCATTCATTTTCTAGTTCAGCAAACTTCTGACAACGTATATTTAGAAAATCTTTTTCATGTCTTAAATTTTCATACAAAGTAAGTAAGTCACCATAATTGACTTGTAAGTTCTTTAAGCGCGTAAGATTTTCTTGATCTGTATTATAATTGTCTATTACATAGCATTCATCTATATGCTCATCGTCCAGCTTGGTGGAGGAGCTTTCTTTATCTAAAATTTCTTTTAAATCATCATTTTGCATTATATCAGCAATGAGATGCGCTCTTTTACTATCTAAATTTGTCTTATTATTTTCTGTAGACGTTAAAGCAAATTTTGCTTCAACCTGAGTTAAAACTTCAGCATGGTAGCAAGAACAGTCATTGGAATTATTATTTTGGGTACAAGGAGCGATTAAGGCGAGACTAAATTTTTCCAAAACTTTCAATTTAAAAAGTATCTTTCCTTTGATGTCAATCACACTAGTGTCTTTACCGGAAGTCTGCACAAAGAAATAAAATTTACAAAAAGCATAATTGTAATGTTATTCAAATACAAAAATAGTGATAGTTCGTTATTGAGATTTATTAAAAATATTATATGAACAGTAAATGAACAAACCAACCAACAAGTTTAAATATTCTTTATACTTTGAATTCTGACACAAAGTACTAAATATTTTTGCTAGTGCCGTATAAATATGTGCATATAGGCAATAAGGTTCACATAAATCATTCTCCATGACCTAAAAATGTTACGACTAAATTATTTCCTAGATCAAGTAGATATTACAAAAAAAAATTTTTTTAAAGCTCAACACCAACCGCTATAGTATTTTGCATTGCATTTAATTTGGCATCTTTACGGATTATTGTTCCTTGCAAGTCATCAATCCTAGTATCGTATACAGCTGCGAAGAAAATTTAAAGGTTTATTTATTTATACCTTACTTAGGTAACTTATACAGTTAAGATTTTAAAAAAATGTTTGTGTTAATACATATGTACCTACTTACAAAAGCAAATCCTATTTCGTATGTATGTCAGTATTGTCAGTCGGATGTGTAGATATACGAGTGTGTATATTGAAATAAATTATTTTGAAATAAAAATGTCAGAATAAGGAGAACAGAGTGATGCGTGAATTCATCCATAACTAACATCTCATAAAAGTACATCTTTACCTTATACCACATTATATTTATATAAAAAATAATAAATTTTATTGTAAATCAATTATGTCCTAAAATATTGTTTTCATAAATGATATCATACATGTGTTTGCATCACACGTGCACGACTCTCCAAATTGGACGCTTTTGGTTTCCATCCGTGGGGTCGATTCCTTCTGGACATGCCACTGAAATTATACAATATAAATGATATCTATACAAATATATGTATAAATAAATAGACATTTTTAAAGATTTTTCTAACCCTACTCTATTGAATTCTTACAATAATTACAATTATTCTAATATAAAAGGTATACCGTTAGTGAATACTTAATTTACCTCATCTCCTCGAGATTTTTCGACCTGAAATTTTATAACTTAATCAATTAATAGGTTTTTTTTAATTATATTAATTTATATCGATAATTTTATGTATTTAGTATAAAGTAGAAATTATGTAATCTTAAACTGAATTTAGAAACACAAATATAATACACGCAGTTTGCCATTTGTCACTCAGTCAATGTCACAGCCAAGAATAACTTCAGCAAAATAATACATAATAAATCTATACTTATAATTAAACTAACTCATTGATGTCTATTCATGGAAGATATACGAAAAAATATATTATTGGAGGAATTTATTGATATAGAAGAGAATAGAACTCAAAAGAATGATCTTTTAAAAGTGTTGCCTGTGCGTTTATTTTAGCTAATTTCAGAAAATGCAAAATAACTCCCGTAGTTTTTAATTTTTTATTTCAATCGGTTCATGAATAAAAATGTTAGATAAATCGGATCGAATTAAATCGGTTCATAAATAAGTAAATGTTTTATTGAATTGGCTGAATTATAAAGGAAAAAAATTTGTCCGAAAAAACAATTTTTGACGCTAAGCTAGATGGTCTTGAATCAAAAAATCCTACAATGAAGAATATTTTCAGAAATACACATAATAAAATTTTCATGTCCTTGAGTGGAAATCGAACCAACAACCTGTGTTTAAAGTGGTCGCTCGTGCCCCTGCGCGACTGGCCTTTATCTGAGACTAGCGAAAATGTATATACTTAATGTATGTACTTATGTTAAATATCTTTTTGCTGATATTATTTTTATGTCATTATGATTACCCATTTATATGAGTTTGTAAGTTCAGTATTACTTAATATAATACTTTATCTTATGGCATATCTTTTTTATCTTAAATAATAAGACTTTTTTAAATAATACTATTATGTAATAAGCGCCCAGAATATGTGAAAGATAATATCAAAATATAAAGTAAAATTTTAATTACCTCTTCCATAAATCGGATCTGAAAAATTAAATATGAAAAATGAAATAAAATACTTCAAGAAACCAAATAATATGAAATATTGAATGTCAATGTACCTCGTCACCCCTCGATTTACCGGTCTGAAAATAAAATATTTGAAATAATTATATGTTTATAGAATTTACTTAAAATTAATGACTTCGTCTATTAATCACTTGAAGTCTCTTTCTCTTCAGAAATAGGTTACAGTTTAAGTCATTGTATTAAGAATATGTTTGAAAAAGTTATACTATTGATAGCACTAAATAAAAAAATATTTTACGGTTTCTAGTCACCATACCTCAAATGTTTCCGAATCTATGCCCTGAAAAAAAAAAGATACGATAAGTAAATATATACTAAAATCAAGTATTCAAATAATTAATTTCTCTCAATTATTGTTTCGGACATACCTCAGTAAATCCAGAAAGATCTAAATCCAAGCACTGTAATAAGAATTAACGTTTTATTGTGAACAGAAATTTATGAACATATGTTATAGTTGGATATTCTACATTATAAGTACTAACCATTTCATCAAGCTCCTTGTTCGCAGCTTTTATGGCTGCATGCTGAAACATAATATAATCTAAATTATTAAAGAAGTATGTTATTATCTTTATAGGTGTTTATTCGGCGGAAAGTGGGGAACGGAGTGTCTTAACACTAAGTTCTCTCTGCCTACCCTGCTGTGTGCGAGATCTGGATTTAGATTTAATATAGTTTAATAAGTTAAAAATACATTATTGAATGCATAAATAAAAAAAAGTCTCACCGCATTAGCAATTTCACATTTCTGTTCACATGTTAGATCCAATTGATCGTACGCAGCTATCATTTGTTCAAACTCCTCTATCTTGCGCTTGAGACGCGCTATCTCAGAATTCTTGGATATCATTAGAGTGCTTACAATTACTTCAGTTGGTACATACTTGGGTCGAACAGTTTCATTGTTCCTTTTAATCAGGTCTACTAGGTGCTCAGTTTTGTCAGTGCAGAAGTGTGACCACGCCCTCGCGTCTGTGCACGACGCGTACGCCTTCAACTTACCCTCATTCCGTGCAGGTAAGTCGAACAAGTCACACTCGTTAAATACACGTTCTCTTTTAGTTATAAATGACATAGCCGAATCGTTATTTTAACGTTATTTTTTGAATTTTACTAGACATTAATAAATACTTACTACCCTACTTTTCACTGCCATCCATATTCATAATGATCGACTAGATTTATTTTGATAGTTTAAATGTATATAATAAAATCAATATATAAAATGTTTATGACACGAAATCAAGTCTAAAATATGACTTTAGTAGAATGTCAATTTTGAAATTTTTGTGTTCATAGTTTTTATGTGCTAAGAAATAAATGGAAAGTAAGCCTTAGAATAGGTTGTATAATATATTTTTACATCTATATAAAATCAATTGTCAATTTGGTTTTAGTTTTTGACAAACAATATATTTACAAATTAGATGTTAGTTTCAATATGATTAACATAAATTTCAAGTTAAAAAGTGTAAAGAAAATTCAATGTTCCATAAAAGTAAAAAGAATATTAAGCTATTAGGACGTAGCGAGGGTAAAATTAAATCTTTTGAATCATGTGTAGATGTAAGAGCATGGAGTCATGATATTAATGTTCGGAACTGCTATCTTAGAGATTGGATAAAGTGTGACATGCCAGTTTGTATCGTTCCTGTCTATGCTGTGACTAGTTTGCTTAGCGCTATGACTTGGAGACGACGTACGAAGGTTAGAATTTGAAATATTTTTAATATTTTTTAAATATTATTTCACACTTTACTTTTTATTAGAAAACATAATAAAATTCGCACGTAACGTAAATTTTACTTAAATATATTAATATTTTAATATTTTTTTTTTGTAAAATTTTAAAGTAGAGTAAAAATTTGTAAAAATTATAATTATGACAATAGGTAGCACCACGATGTCATCCAGAATGTAAATCTAAAGTTGTATTGGATAGTATCTGCAATTCGTGTCATGCAATAAAGGAATGTTTGAGAAATGAACAAGCATTCGATAAATATTTTGTTGAAGTTAGTATATGCTTTGTTTTTATTATATTCTTCTTAATTTTCTAAAAAAAATTACCTATAAGTACTTAAGCTACTTAAGTTATTTTTATCAGGAAGAACTCGAAACTACACATTGGCCTTGCGAACAATGTTTGGAAGCCCTAAAGGCGATTAAGATGTTTTGGAAGGTAATATTGGAAAAAATATTCAGAATGGATAATAACACAAAAGCCGAATTTAGACCAGTCAACAGTACCGACAGTATAAAAACTGTTGCTCAATTTTGGCAAAATGAAATAATTGAAAAGGCACTCATTGTTAGAAGTTTATCACCACTTTTGAATGACCAAGTATCAAATCCGTCTTGGTATTACAAAATAAAGGAAATTCATTCAAGTAACAATTTCAATTGTCGCAAAGACATTGGAACTGAAATAGATATTTCTTTATGTAAATCTTCTCAGAGTAAAATATCAACGAAAGCAGAAAAAAAATTAAATCAATACACATCAACTTTAATTAAAACCGCCAGCGCCAACTGTAATACTTGTTCATCTCAAGAAAGTATATACCGCAATAAGAAAATAGAATATTTCCAACAACGATACAAACAACAAAATGAAGAATTAAGAATGCTTAAACGGGAAAATCTATCTCTAAAACTGGAATTGGAGACCATTTCAAAAAATGTCGCTTCTTATAGACCATTAAATATTTATGACGTCAATAAAGTTCCTGCACCGACGCCTTTTGAGGCGTGTTGCGAAAACGATAACGTTGTCCAAGACATTGAATCAGAAATGATAATTACTTTGAAAAATTGTAAAAACGCCGTAAGTATTATCGTACTCCCTTTTATTATATAGTTCATTCGTCCTATGGTTCCGTACCTCAAAAGGAACAAATGGAACTCTTATAATCCTATAAGGGTTCGGCACCTTTGAATTAATATCAAATAATAATATATATAGCTTAGAAGCTTCAACACAATCAAAGATTATTTTACATGAGCACATTAATAGATAGAATCAGCATTTTGTATGAAATCCACCTCATAATCAAAACGTACAGTCAGTCTACTTTCTGTGGACCTGCTGTTATCAAATTTGAGACGAATCTAGAACTTACAATTCAATTTCAATAAAAAAAAAGTATTTCACAGAAAAAAAATCATTTCAAATTTATAATATAAATAATAAGATAAAAATGAGTTTATTTATTTTTATAATTTGTACTTCCCGTTGACATGCCTCAGTGGGCGACCTTAACTCACACTTGACAGTTTTTTTTGTTCAGAAATATTAAGGTGTATTTATTAATTTTTTAAATTTCTTTTTTAGAACTTTAAACACGTGTCCATGTTGCAAGTGTTACATAAAACAAATACTATTACAGAAAATAATATAATATCTAGTAGTTCATGCAAGAAAAATGAAGATCCTATAAAAGTGTTAAATAAAGGTAAAGTCCATTTACACATTTTAGCGCTTATAAGTTAAAACTACAATGTTTTTATATAATATACATCTTTAACATCTTTTAGTACAAGATACTTTTAAGCAAATAGTAGAAAAAGAATTAAATTATGCAAGTAAAAGGAAATTGTGTAGAAAAAATATAAATGTCGATGCATCATATGACGAAGTGCCACATGCGTCGGATTCGGATTCTATGTTCGTAAGTATTAAATATTAAAAAAAAGCTGTTTTTTATCTATTTACTTCGCACGCGCAATTCTCTTCACGTAAATCCTGATCCTGCGGGAATTCCGGGAAAAAAGTATCAAAAAGGTCAGGCTTAAGTTCACAATTATCACGTGTACAATGATGACTTTCATTTTACTATTTTATTATATTTATAGGAATATTTACATTATATACACAATTAATAGCAAATTTGCTTCTTTCCAGATGTCTACGTGACAAATGAGAAAAAGAAAAAACAATAAAAAAATACATTTCCAATGTTTTATTTACACGAAACGAGACATAATTTTCATAGCGCGTCGATACAACAATTTATTAGCGTCTATACCGAATATGAAGTCCAAATGATTAAACTTGGGCATATCCACCCTATACTTACCCACAACAGACTTTATTTCCTTAAACAAGTTGTCAACATCGCTGGGGGTCGATAACCAGTCGTTGTCGCCGTAATGAAGGAAAATTGGGGTCGTCACTGCACTCAAATTGTAGCTAGGCGGGGTGAATGTGCCGTAAACACGTTTATTTGTCAGCCAGCCGTGATCGAAGTTGGCGAATTTCTTCGATTTATACAACTGTCCGAAGTGTATGAGTTGCCTGGTGGACGCGCCGGCGGGCGTGTGACCAAATATTACCGGGAGCATTGTCTGGAATGGGGATAAGCTAATGTTTTGATGTATCGAGATTAGAGATGTATATAATATGGGTGTCGCGAGAGGATCGCTACCCTTTATTTATACAAGACTAGCATCCAAATTTACCTCCTCGCAAACTTTTACATTTATAATATTATAAGTAAAATAAGACCTAACGCGGCTGTCAGTTTGTTACTCAACATGCCTAGAATGTCTCGAAAATGGGAAGCGGGATATACCGTGAAGCTACTTAAATGTCTATAAATTGACCTTTTTTATATTAGTTGTTTGCCACTCCCTTATTTTATGGCACGGTATGTATACTTTATTAAAGTTTTGGATAACAGTTATTATACATTTATAATTTTTTTTGTACCTTTTCTCACAAATCAATCAATAAATGATTCCATACAATAAAATATTATATTTAATTTCAACAGCTTGAAAATAAGAGCGAAACTAAATAAGATGAATGTTAAGAGAAAAAAAAGGAACTCACTTTATTTAGTTGGGCTTCATTGTAACCGCACAACAGAAATAGTATGTTAGTACACAGAACTTGCGTTACAGCCTCTTCACGGCAGACCACTTCTCCCGCGAGTTCATTTATAAAACCACTTGCCATAAATTCATTTTGTCCTAATAATTTAAGTATTCTCTGAAATAATTGTATGGAATTTTTTTCTTTTATTTATGTTTAGATTTATTGTTATTTTATAACTTTTACAGATGATAAATTTGATTTTAAATTTTTTACAACTAAGTTAAATTACTTCCTGTGATTTGAAGTCTTAACACTAGATTCTCTCTGTATAAACATACAGCGTGAACTTGATTTAATTTATTGTACCATTTTCGGGATAACAACTTACAAAAGTTGGCGAACTTAAGTTTTTGAAACATATGCACTCAATTTGTAACAAATGAATTACAATTCGTATCTTTAGATTGCGTTGACTTGGAAAATAGATTTTTTTAAGTGCTTCAAGGGACCATCGACTTGAATATTACATATTAATTTCGGCTTGTATCAAGCATAACGCGATCTCGAGATAAATGGTGTTCACAGGAGGGTAAGCGGACAACAAAGTGATCCTATAAGGGTGACGTTTGTATCTTTCGAGGTACGGAATCCTAAAATTTATTAGGAATAAGTTGCAAGCGTTTAGGTATATTGGAATCACAACAATCGAATATCTGGATTATCGTTTATCTATTCGACTACTTGAGATAGCCTACATATAATAAAATTTAAACACTTATGTAGGATTACAACTTTTAGCTATCTACGAGTATTTGTAGCAACATGTTTCTTTAAGATTTTTGATTGAATTGATGATTTGACATTGTCTTCATATATTTTTAATTTTACCAAATTTACTATATTTATTCTAAGATTAAATTTATGTTGTCTGAATGAGATTAAATGAAAAAAAAAAGGGAAAAGTTATCTTTAAATTATTTACAACTATTACACGTAGCACATAAATGGGTTAAAAATATTCGAAAAATGTTTAAATTTTTTCTATGTATTATGTGAAGTGTGATGCAACTACTAAATCAAATAATAGTAAACAAAACATTATACTTAAACAGTTAATTTCCGTTCCATTGACTGTTTACTTTTATTACCCATTTTCCACCAAATCCCGGAGATATTGCGTGTTGCGGAACTCAACGTCGTGCTTTGTCACCTAGAGTCGGAATCGAACCTATAATCTGCTGCGTTTAGAGTTTCACGCTTGCTCTTATTTCCCCAATAGAATTATTTTTGAACTTAATTACGTGAAATCGAATAAATTAAATAACATACCTCCAATGAATTGGTAAACGGCGCCAAAGCCATAACAAAAGGACTTTTAATGTTCCCAACATACGCGACAGGCGCCAGAGCCTGCATGGCGGACACTTTATCATTATACTCGGGCCTCGTAGACATCATTACGAAAAACGCGGTGGTTCCTTGAGAAAATGCAACACATTGCAATTTAGAGGCAGAAGTCTCCATCAAAATGTAATCTATCATCGCGGGTAGATCGTAATAGCCGATTTCATGCCAACTAAACTTCCAAAAGGTGGACGAAGATGGATTTATGTTCAAGTGTTTACGAGAGTAAGTGTTTCCCCTGGCGTTCCCCATCCATACGTCGTAGCCGGCATCTGCTAGCAGGTAGGCTGTGGAAGAATATTTTTATTTTGCTCTCATATCTCTTATATTAAGATATAGTAGGGGGATGAGACTCTCTTTCTTAGTCACTTTTCGTCTATTTGGAGGGATTGCGTTCTAGGTACAGAACACAAAATACAGTACGGTCGACGGGTCGTGGCCGCTCTGAAAATAGCAGTAGAGCTTTCACCAGATTGGAAAAATGAAAATTATTTAATGTATAAATCATTCTCCTGAAGGAGAATCGAACCTAAGACCTAAGTTTACAATCAGATATTCGCGAACTACATCTCATTAGCGTCATGAATCTAATCACGTGATTAAATATTTTTAGGACTAAAATAAACGATTTTTGAAAACTTTTTAAATAGCAATCATAATAAATATTTGATGCTATGAGATTGAGACAACTACTTGTATTTCAAAATAAAAACTATTTAATTCGCTATTTGCTCACAATTGAACACATTATATATTTTATTGGTAATGTCGATATAAACAAACAATATACTTTGTAGTTCACTGCCATTCGTCAGGATTTATAATCCCTAATTACTACCCGCATAATATTAATTACGACATGACAATCGCAAGAAACCTGCTTTATGTCAATGTTAGAAGATCTTAGGCTACGACTACACTTCTTCCCATTCCTCTCCCCTCCTATCATCCCCCACATACATATACACTACTAGGTATACATTTAGTGCACTTTAAGAGGTAGTGCTAGGAGTAGCATGGTGTTGTAAGTGCTTAAAATGTCGTTATATCTACGTAGATATCTACTTATAAGAAAAAAGCAATGTAAATAAAAATAACTTGAACTTTAGATGAAAAAGACCACTCAATCTATCCTGTTATATACGCTAAGCACGTAAGCTACTTTTTAAAAGAAATAAGAAATACCTTACCAAGTCCTTTTCCCGGCATCATAATAACCCATTCAGCTGAAGAAGAGAGGAGGCCATGTTGTAAGAAAACCACAGGTCTATTTACTTTTGCCGTATCGTATTTGCCATGAGGGATTCTATGCATTTCCAATACATATTTGTCTTCAGTGTAAAGACGATGTATTTCACACGGGTATCCATATTTTCTTATTAATGTAAACTGTGAATATTTAAATTTCTTTACAATTTGTTTTAACTACTTACTTATTCTAATACTGTCTATTTTATACGTACAACATCTATAGTAGCGTCTTCTTGCAAATTATTATCTGGACTATTAATTTGGGGTACCTCAACACATTTTGTTAAATCCGATATGTAAAATATTAAGGTAAACAAAATCAGACAAAATTTATTCATATTGCTACAAATGCTACTGTTGTTACGTGCTTAATACCGATGTATTAATGTCCAACGCTAATATCTAACTAAACAGACCCAAGTTTTCACAGGGTTATCGATTGATAACAGAATTCTCTGTTATTAAGTGTTATTAGAATAAATGATTGTAAGTTTGTTGGTTCGTTTTAATTGAAATTTAATATTTTTCGAAGAAGAACACTACAAACGGAAGAAAAGAGATATTTATACCTACCTACTACCCGTAATCTACCATTTCACTTCATATTTTATAATGCCGAATTGATTAAATAAACATTTATTTTTAACTTCAAAATTAATTTATTGGTAAATGAGATCTATGGAGCAAAAGATAGCAATATTTTCAAGAGTCAGGTGAACGATTATTAAATACGAGGGGGGCGTGGGGTAAGGTAGTCATGCCATTTTTACGTAACAGTGTGCGACAAAAAAGGCCCGATTTGTGGAAGACAGAGGACTGGTTTTTTCACCACGACAATGCCCCTGCACACGCGGCACTTTCGGTACGTCATTTCTTGGCTAAAAATGGCATGACTACCTTACCCCACGCCCCCTACTCACCTGACCTTGCTCCGTGTGACTTTTTTTTGTTCCCACGTATGAAGAGGGACATGAAAGGACATCGTTTTAATGACGTAGAAGAGGTGAAGGAAAAAACGAGGGCGGAGCTAGCAGCCATCCAGACAGAGGAGTTTGAAAGGTGCTTCCAACATTGGGAACATAGGTTGGACAAGTGCATAGCTTTAGAAGGGCAATACATTGAAGGTGTAAAAGTTGTTTTGTAAAAAAAAATGTGTGGTTTTTATAAACAAATTCCGGTTTTTTTTGGGTACCCCCTCGTATTCTAATGAATATAATTATAATACAACAACTTCAATAGCAACTAACCAAACTTTTATCATAAAACGGTCAAGAATTAATCACACATAATCCTCCTATTACAATATAATAATTTCGTAAGAAGTATTGGGTATACTGGTATTCAAGGTTTGATAAAACTATCATTATCTTTCGGTGTTTGAAATTTTGTTAGAAAAGACTAAAAATGATCAAAATATTTGTTTTTGAACTCATTATGTATAAAACTATAAGCCTTAAAACAATTAAATAAAAAAATAGGTAAAAATAAAGTTTTTACTTTTACCTATATTATACACTTTTACTGACATTTACGATCACCCATGTTATGTTACGAAATGTTAAATGCGTAATTAAATAATGAGGATTACAATTTACTCACAAATCATCTGTGGCAATTCCATAAATTCACTCACTTATTAGGTTTTCTTTTAAATGTACGTTAGGTTGTTAATTTAAATTAAAATAAAGTTGGTCGCCTAAAAATCTGACATACATTAATAAATTTCCCGCTATTTATTTTAACCATTAATGTTGCCATTTTAATAACAATTTTGTTAAGCATCTTGAATTTCCTCAAGAATGTCATAAATATATTTACAGATTTTTTAAGCGAATGAATTTCATAGAATAATATTTTGTTACATATAGTATAAAAGATCGAAATATTTAAGATGTAATAAATAAAGGTAACGCATCATTTTAAATGACACTTAAAATATCTTTCAATTATGATAAATATATTTGAAAACAAGCGTTAAAAAAAATTTCCAAAAATAATTTTACACAATTATTTCATATATTTATTAAAATATTCATTTTATTAATTACACTTTATTTAAATTGCTACTGTTATATTTTAAAATATTTTTTTCGCTTTTTAGAATACCCCAGCTTTTTTTGAATGGCAAACAAAAAAAATGGCAAGTGGCAATATACCAATATATTTTGTGTTGACAACATTGCAGTTGTTGTCTTTCGTTGCGATTGCTAGTGTTTTAATTTGTTTGTTTTTACGTTTTATTCTTTTGTAAACAAACTTTCTTTATGAAGACACATAATGGCAAATCAAGAAATCAGCTTAAAGTGGAATGGTTATCAGAATAATATTTTATGTAACGTTAAGGAATTGTTTAAAGACGAAGGTTTATCAGATGTCACACTTGTCTCGGAAGGGCAGAGTTTTAAAGCACATAAAATCATTCTCTCTGCTAATAGCTCAGTGTTTAGAACGATATTCCAGGTGAAACATTATATAGATATTAATTATCAAGTAATTACCTTTTAAGGCTGTAAAATTTTTGCGTAACGCCCACATAATTTTTTGCAGCAAAACCCCCACAAGGATCCAATTATAGTGCTCCATGACATCAATACGGATTCTTTACGAACTCTTCTACGGTTCATGTATAATGGTGAAGTGAATGTGACTGAAGAATTTTTACCTGTGCTTTTAAAGACAGCTGAATCCTTACGAATTTGTGGATTATCTACAGGAAATGATGCCACACGAGATGATGAGGTTAGAGACCAATAAATATCTTATACGATTTCTATAAGTCTTTATATATTTTATTTTTCAAGCCTTTCAATTTCTATATTCTAGAAGACTGCTACATCAACACAAGCTATTCCCAAGAAACGTAAGAAAAGTGATCATGATGAAAACAAATTTAATAAGAAGCCTACTTTGAACACAACAAAAATGGATACTATTGCTGCTGTGTCCAATTCAGATGTATCTAAAAATATTGTAAGTATTTAACTTTAATATATCAGTTAATATTATTGGAAGATACAATTATATTAAGTATTTGGATATAAAATTTTTACTGTATTCAGCTATTATTTTGTTACATGCTATTCGGCCAAAAAATATATATTGTTCTGGTGATATAATTGAGGAAATGAAAATTAAAAAATATATTTTATATAGTAGTCATTCAAACACCTCATCTACTGTAGTATGAAGTTATATCACTATTAAATATATAAATTCTATTATTCTATTAAGTAGATTTTTTTTAACAATAAACACATTAATTTGTATTTAACAATGTAGTTAAAAATACTTTCTAATAATTTCAGAACATTGTACCTAAAGTGGAGCCAATAGATTCACCTCTCACAGATTATTCAGGGGATAACACAAATGACACTGATATTGCAGTCCTAGACAATGCAACAGAAAAAAAATATCCAGTCAGTCCTGAAAGCAATTCAAATAAGCCCTTAAGTACAAAAAATGATCATTCTATAAAAAAATGGATAAATGAAGTAAGCAGTACACAGCCATGCTTGAGTGTAATAAATGAGAAAAATGTAGATCAAGATGACGATAAAGAGATAGAAATTGATAAGGAAGTTGAAACAGTGTTGCAAAGCGGGACTATAGTGGAGTCGTTGAGTATTGCTAATGAAAATATGAACTTCATTTCTCGTGAAGCTCAAATTGTTAAAGGTATGATCGTGGATTCCCAGAAGGAATAAATTTCTATTTCCCCAAGTAGTTAAAAGAGGCAAAGAGTGCCAGTTGAATTAGAAATAATGTTTTAACAAATACTTTTAATACACAAGATTAATTAAACATTTTTATATTTCAGACAAAAACAGTACATGTTATGCGAATCCTTCATTTCCATGTCCGTTTTGTCCAAGAGTGTACAATAGTTGGGGTTACAGGAGGCGGCATGTTAAATCAAGGCATACCACTAACAGGTAATACACGAGTATATTCACATTTTAAAAAAAGTTGACATATATTTCTATGGGTAGTATTATTATTATAGCATTTCGATTCTTCAAGGTCACACAAAATAAACTATACATGAAGTTTAAAAAGTTCACTTATTAGTCAAATATAGTCTATTTTATATGCTCTACTAGTCTAAGTCAGGCTTTGTCTACCAGAGCAGAGAAATGAAAGTAATCTTAATTAGAAAAGTATTCCTCCGAGTGTATTTTGAATCGACAACCATTGCATTTTAAATAATTTTATATTGAGACTACTGCACTACTGCATCATGAAGGCTTATAAAGTTTCTAAATCTTTAAATAGTGTAAAAAGAAGTTGCTTGCCACCAATGTGAACCTGGATCATATAAGGTGTATATAAAAATGACTGCCTTTGTAGGAAAGTAAATTGATATAACTATTTCATTTCTCAACCTATTGCAAAAAAAAACTAACACTTGTCAAGAAAAGAAAAGTTAAAGTGTATCTAAATACAATAACAAGTATTAAACTAAATTAAAATTGTTGAGGTGGTTTGTGTCCAAACTCAGATAGACGGACATTACTGTAGTAAGTGCCACCAATAACTGATTTTTGTCAAATATTTTCTATGCAGTGAAATTGGTCAATTACATTTGTACTATTGTACTATATATCATAGATGTAACATCATGAAACACATAGGTTTATGTTTTGCCAAAATGGAACTAAAAAGCTGTAATCTAGGCAAACATGAGGCCAGTTGGGGTGCAGAGGCACAAGGTGTGACTGTAAACCTACTGCTTGTGGGTTGATCCCCACTTGAGGAAATTAAATATTTATTTAAAATTTATATTTCCATATTTTCTTCTATTTCATCTCTGGTATCTAGGCAAAGGGCGGCGTTGAGTTCCGCTTTATATACTGTCATATATAAAATCGTATTAAGTAATTCATTATCAAACATTGTTTGGTTAGTAGGTACTTATTTGCTTTGTTATAAAATAAAGTGAATGTAAGTGGGTAGTTGGAATTATATATGACAAGTGTAGTTCACGTTAAGCTACATAGCTAATACAATACCTATTGTGAACTCCTACTTAACACGCAATGCCTCCAGTATTTGGCGGAAAGAGAGGAACGTGTCTTAACATTAGGTTCCCTCTGCTTACCCTCCTATGTGCGGGTTAAAGCATGAGGGTGGTTTGTTTTTGATTTTTATTTACACAAATATTACTCTGAAATCCCTAATATAAAACTCATTTATTTTCAGATTATCGTGTAAATGGTGCGTATCAGTGCTACAATCAACAGGAGCATGGTATTCACATGCAACCAGAGCTCACGGGGTTCCCCATGAAGAGGCGAGAAACTCCCTCGTAGTTATGGTCGAAGCTCATGCGGTACTAACGCTTAATGAACCAAGTGTTGCTCAACTATTGGGTCAGGTTGGTATTTCTGATAATGGCAACACTGCTGCTGAGAAAAATAATTAATCTATATTTTTAAAGATGTTGTAAAGTTTACAGTAAACGAGACTAACTGTAACTAAAGCTGATATTGCAGTTTTGGATATTTTCGGATATTGGTGGAGTCTAAATGAGACTTGGAATGAAAAAAATTTGATTTTGCTTGGCTGAGCCATACCTGTAATGCATATATAGAACTATCTGTAAAAGATTCTTTAAAATAAAAATTTCCAATCTTAACTTAAGAACATAATCTAACATCAAATCTGAAATTATCCCAAAAGTAACAGATAACATGAAATACTCATACTTTAGTATCTGTAAGCCCAAAAGATACGAATGTAGTATTAGTCACTTGATTTATTTACAAATGATTTCTATGAATTCAAAGCTGAATTCACAATCCATACATAGGTATATTTAAGATACATATAGTTTATATGTTTATATGTATTGATGAACAAGACTCATGATGGTAAATTGATATTAGTCCTCATACTGCCATTAATAATTTATTTA
>JBAIZZ010000015.1:254816-272068 GCA_037355905.1 Heliconius aoede
ATTTTATTTTTAAGTATTTCATATAATTTAATGTTAATTCAGACAATAGCCGGTTTAAGTGGACCACATGCCTAACTCAAATAACGTATAATTTATAATAATACTGGCTTTAGATTGTAAGTAAATAATAAGTTACCAAAGCAATTTCGAATAAGATACTCTTTGTAAGGTTTAAAATGACATATTTTTCTACGATTCGTGAGTGAAGATTGAGATAAAAATTTATGATACCATGATGATTCGCTTTAAGATTTCGAAAATTGTATTTAGTATACTTTACTCTATTGAGAAGAATATTTTACTTAATACTAAACAAGTAATACATGGCTTTAATAGCAGATTCAAGAATTAAGTAATGCCATTTTAGATGTAAGCTTCAAACAAAGTGGAGGTTAAATATATTTTTTCAAAACAAATTTTATTTTATTTATAAATCTGCCACCGAGCCCTCTACGGTGATTCCAGGAGCTATCTCAATGGTTTCAGTTTCGTCTTTATTATCTTTGTAGGTAGTCGGGGAGCGTTTTTCGAAGCTGTCTTCGTTGAAATCTTTTGGAGACCTGTCGAAATCGTATCTCGGCGGCATTTTACTTGATGCAATTGAATGAGTCGGGGAAGTAACCATAGAAGAGGCCTCAGTGGGAGAAATAATATGCCTTCTGGACACAGGAGCTCCATATCCAGGGCTCATATGACGGGAACTGGAGTTTCTAGATCTGTTATCGTATGGTTCACATGCTTCACCCTGTCGTTTCATGGACGCTCTATTCTTCGGCGTCTTTTTCAACATTGCCTGAAAGTTAAATGGTGGTTCATCATCGTCATCTTCATGTCTTGGATCCCTCGAGGATCTGCCCATGGCCTGAAGCTCGCTTATGGGATCTGGCAAATCGCTTTTATCCACGGTAAAGTTACGCGTATACCCACCTCTACGACCTGCGCTATTTTCCAAGACATCAGTGTCATCTTCACTAGACCATGGCGCTGGAGGGTGGTAAAAACTTGTAGGGGAGAGACTTGGTGGTTTCTTGTATATAACGGGTTTGCTGTAAGTCTCCCGCGAATTGGAATAAATGTCGGGTTCGTCGGGGGGTAGAATTGGCACAGGTTGTGTTGGATCTCGGCAGAACGGCACGGTAATGAGCGTTTGGGTGCTCGTAGATGCTTTGAAAGGATCCGTTTGAACAGCACTGCAACGACGTTTCAAAGGTTCATCCCATTGTTCGTTGTCAGAATCATATGGACTTGCAAATGTATCCCTATAATAAAAAACCAATTATGATTTTGTAATAAATTCTGATAATTTCGAAGAGATTGTAGATAGATAGATAGATAATTTTTACAAAGGAACGGTGCAGGTCACACATGATTGTGTTCATTTGTGCCACTTGTATGATTAGTGCTTGTGGACATTAAGTTAAATGCTAATTGTATAAAGATAACCCTTTAGTTTCAAAATATCAATAAATCATGTAATACAACTCAAAATGCTATCTCAAAAGTAAAGTTTAAAAAAGACTTACATCCATTTTACTTTTCATAGTATAAATATCGATATAATTATTTAATGTCTTTCCAAAATTTCTGTAACATTTGCATGTAACTCAATGTCCAGATTAAATACTTACGTGCTCTTAACAGAGGGGTCACACATATGAGTTGTATCCAAAAATTGTATTTGGTCTACGCGGAATGGTAGTTTCCAAACAGTCGCGGGGGCCGCTCCCAAGAAAGTCTTCTCTTTAGCGTGAGGGTCTACCCGTTCTAGACCAATCGAAGTGCTAGTATTAAGAAGAGCTTCTACAACAGCTTGGTTATATATGTGAACCTATAAGAAATTAATAAAACTTTATTTAAGTTGCGGATGTCAGCTAGAAAACAATCAATATCAAAAAGAGATTATAAATAGACAGTATAATTCACATTAGTATAGTTAGGTACTTTATTGCGTACACAAGAAGCATTAAAATATTTAAAGCTTATACCTGTTGTGAAAAATGTACCAAATCTTGGTAACGCATGGCCCTATATTGTAGGAGTACTTGGAATATCGATCGACTCTTCCATTTCATAGCAAATCGCTTCAGAAAAGAAGCAGTTTCTTCATCAATTTCGCCAGTGGATTTGTTCAGTATAGGCTTGTATGCCTTACGCACTATGTGTCCCCTATATGCTGTAATATATATATATATAGTGAAACATTGAATGAGGACTTCGTGGCGCAGGGGCATCTAGTGTGTGTAACGCGACGGATGTGGGTGCGATTCCTACTATAGGGAATGAATTATAATTTAATATTTTCATTTCTACGTTCTGGCACCAAGAAGTGAATCAAAAATTCAGCGGAAAGGTGAAACGGAGTGTCTTAACACGAGGGTCCCTCTGCCTACATTTCCATATACGGGATACAGTGTGAAGGTGAAAAAAATCGTAAGCTAATACTTGTACATCATTTTAAGTTCACTTACATGGAATATACTTTAATTGTATGCACGAATATATTAACAAAAAAATCACATACCCTTTTGTATCAAGACAGCAGCCTCTTCTTCCGACACGTTTAACGATTTCTGTTTTTTCAACTCTTGAACTAAAATATACACGTGTTAGTAGTAGTCAAATAATATTTTGGAAAGTATTTTATTTTGAATACTTACTATGCAAGTTCTTAGATTTATTTTTCACTGCGTTTCTTTTCGCCAAGAAAAGTCTCATCATGCTCTGCACCTTAATAATCTTCTTAACTTGTATTTCATATAATCTGAGTATTATTTTATATTAAAATTAATCATATAGAGTTAAAAAAATCATCGATGAAAAAGATTCTATATGCGCAATAGTTACCGTGATAAAAACTCCTCATTATAGTATTTCAAAAACACTTTAGTTTTACCCAATTCCCAGCCTTCCATTTTTAGACGAATTAAAAGTAACCTGCAGTTGTCTGCCGTTTCATCTACAGTTTCGTCAAAGTCAAATGCCAAGAAGCGATATCTGTACAAGAATTAAAACTTTAGCCTTAGTTTATGAATCGTATAACTGTGAAATATCAGTCTAAATTTATTTTACTAACCTTCGAATAAACTCCGCGAATGGTACTCTGCAAGAAAATCCGTTCTGGCGAGCTTTGGCTGTATCTAAGACTGCCAAAGCCCTAAGTTGTTGTCTAATCACCTCGTTTTGGAAGCCACGTGGGCTGTCATTGAGGTCAGTTCTAATGCATCTCACATAGTGTGTGCCGCCACTACCAGGCCCAATAGATAGTTGCTTCAGTAATTCCAAACTGGTAGATCTGTACGTAGCGGAGGCCGTTCTCATTCGACGTACTTGTGAAAATTGGCCTTTTGAAAATGTGTTAAATTTCTGTCAAAATACAATTTGTTAGAACATAATATTTTTAAGGAAATTATATATATATATATCTTGTAATACTATCCTTACTCTTGCTTTCAAATTTTCCATTTCTTTTTCCGGCTTCGATCGTACTCCTGAAGCGGCTGCTGGACTTTGATTTGAGGCAGCTGTTAAATTGCCAGTTTTTGTTAGTTTATTTTTGAATAGTTGCTGCAAATTGAGATTCGTTGAGGCTCTCATGGTTTCAATCATTTCTGGCGGAAGGAAGTCTTTATTCTTGTCAGCCATTTCTCGAGCGTCATAGTTTACTTTTCCAGTGTAATGTGCTACGCTAAATTCATGTCCACCAGATACTTTCACATAGGGACCCTTGCATTTTGTTTTGATAGTACCTAATAAAAATAAGAGAATCCTTATTTGGACACTACTTACGAAATATATGTCAAATAAATTATTTTTTTTTTTATAAATATCATACTCATAATAAAATCTTGTCCACTTCCAGCACGACTGGCATCATCTAATATGTAAAAGACGCCCATTGGTTTTCCCATCAGTTGGTCGACAGAATTTTTATTGTCATAAAAACGAAATGCTGAAAATGGTATTTCCTCTTCGGCAGCTTCTTGCATTTCCCATGCAAACATTCTTTGATTGTACAAAAATTGAATTTGTTCATTTGTCGTATTAACGATTAATTGCTCTAATCGATTTCGGTGGTAACATTCAAAACCAAACATGTCTATTAGACTCACGGAGAACTTATCGCCACTAAAAATCATGAAAAAATAAGTATTCACTGCAAAAAATTACAAAAAAGAAGCATATTTTTTATAATACTTACAAAACTGAACGCATAAAGGATAATTTGCCGTTTATAAGGTTAATCAACCAATCAATCAATCGCTTATATAGTGCGCTCGCTAGTGTATCTCTCGCATCTCTAGCTTCATCTGTGGCGTGCTTTCTTTTCACAGCAGATCCGTTTTCGATAAGGCAATAATTGAGAAGGGCCCAAAGAAACTTAACTTCTTCAAGTGACAAAAGCTTCGATATTTTTTTTGCGTCGTCAACATTTTCAATTTCGGCTGAACCGTTCTTACCATCTCTAAATCTAACATTTCCCAAAATCAATATCGAGGCCAAAAGAGTTTCTAAAAATTTTATATCTTCTTCTTCCCAGTCAAGAACTTTTAAATTTTCTACAAATTCCTTATAACGATTTGCATTTTCCTGGGGAGATTCCCGTACTCCTCTTGCTGCACCTCTTGTGGATTCTTCTAAAATTCTCAAATATCTATGTTTTCTGTTTGGTTCTAAGGAAAACTCATCCAGTCGGTTCTGCGCTTCCATCGCATCATAGAAATAATACAATAGATGAAAATTGGCATGCGTCCTGAAAAACACATAGGAGTGACCTTTTTATGATACATAAGATTTAATCTAAATTTAGTTTTCTAATACTATTTGAAATTTAACTCTTTATTTAATCTAATCTTAATTCATCCTTATTTAATTAATAATTTAAGTAATCGCGTATATTTGACTTTCATATATTTTTGGAAACCCAACGTTTCGAACACTGCTGTAATCCTCGGTGATCCAGTAGACTAGAAGTCTACTCATGATTAAAGAGTTTCAAAAATATACAATTCGATATACGAGATATTTTTTCATATTTCATTTGAAAATGCATAAAAAATATTTTATTACATGTCAGTAGATGAAACACGCCATTTTTCAAGCTGATACAGCCAAAATATAGCTCCACTCAACTTTCCAGACGTTCCGTATGTCACTTGTACTTGTAATATTCCTCGAGTAGAGTCTGTACTCATGGGTGTCGCTGCGCTTATACAAGCCTGAATTACATTTGCAGCTTTTAACACTCTCTCGCCAGTGTTATTTTTCATAGAACCTAAATGAGTCAGATGGGAGAGTGCGTGAACCATATTTGTAGATTTTCCTGATTTGCTTTCACCAGAAAAAAGGATATACTGTGGTTCATTATGATGTAAAGCATCTTGATATGCACCGTCTGCCACAGCGAATATATGAGGTTCGTTGTCAGATCGCGATTTACACTCATATTTTTTATGATACTGAAAAATAAAATAATTCAAGCAGATAAATATTTAGTAACATTGATTCAAATTTTTGAATGTGTGAATGAAGGAGTCTAATTAATTTATTACCTCTTCATTGTAAATGTCCTCGTGGGTGTTAGGATTTAGTATCAAAAGCACATCGCCAATAAAAGACATAAATGTGCCCTTTTGGTATTTAATTTGCAGTTCACATAAAAGATTATCCTCCGTCAAACAATCCAAGGCTGCGAGGTCTTCAACTTGCATTGTTTCTGGCTCTCGACTACCCTCGGTTGTCAAAAGCCCATTTTTAATAATTCTGTCTGTAGATTTAAATGGTGTCTCTTTTTCAAAAAGATCCGCTGCGAGCATTTTAATTTCAGTCGACAACTGTTAAAGACAAGGAAAATAATTTATTTTTAAAATAGTAATCCATAGAAGAATATAGTAATAATATTTATTAAAGGGCCTACATGAAAATCATTTTCAGGCACAGATTGGATGAAAGGATGTTCTTCAAGTTCCATCATAAATGGTCGATGCTCAGGGTTTTTTTCTAAACACCTATATAATATAAACAAATTATTAAAAAATACATTATGCGTAAATATTAAGTAAAGCAGAATTTAAACTTACTCTGTTATGAAATCGTTTATTTCATTAGATGACATTGACGGCTTGGCTACTGACGGTGGAGGATTTCTTTCTATTTGAAACAAAGCTCTGGTGGGATGCATATTTTCGAAAGGAGCAATTCCGTCCACCATTTCTATGGTACTAATACCAAGTGCCCATACATCCGCCCTGTTTCCGTACCCTTCTTCACCAATTGTTACAACTTCGGGTGCCATCCAACTCGGTGACCCCACACTTACTTTGGTTATATCTTCTGGTGAGTTCAATTTACAGGATAAACCAAAATCTGTGATTTTCACTTCACCATCTTTTTTTATGAGAATATTGCTACATTGTAAATTGCGATGAATAATACCGTTATCATGTAAATACACGAGGCCCTGAAAAGATAAAGATTTGAGGAATGTTAAAAATTATATAATAAATAAAAAAAATGGTTGAGTGTTAGTCGGACCGAGTTACCCACCGAGGCTTCTGAACCTATTTCAGGAAAGTAGGTTTTTTTTTAATGGGAGTTGACAAGGCAAACGAGCGTTCAGGTCACCTGATGGTAAGTTTTGCGGCATATGCATTCATTTTATATATTTATTTAATTTCTAAGCTTTACCCTGTATTCCGCATGTAGCAGGGTAATCAGAGAGAGCCTAATGTTAAGGCAGAACTCAACAGACCGAGCAAATTTTATAACTAAGTTTACGGGAAATATTTAGGATTTTATTACGTGGCGAATTTCGTGCAAGTCGCAGCAAATAATTTGCAGAAATCTTCATGTCTTTTGATTACGTTGATTTAAAAGATAGATTTTATCTGTGCTCCAAGACTCCGTAGAACTGAATGCTTAATATTGATTTTAGCCTGATTGATCATATTTATAATATAATACAAGCCGTTCTGTTTTTTTCTTTTCAAGGTACGGAACCCTAAAGAATGTTAATCCAAAAACATAGTCGTTAAATATTTTCTTATTCATTCCAACGAAAGATTATTTCAATGAATGAATCTTAACACATAAAATTTGACAAGGCTTGATTCAGGAACCGCCTTAAAGAAAGACCTCAATACGACGAGCTGATATTGATGTCAGTGTCAATCAAGTGCTCCACGCCCCTGAGATTCATTCGGAGCTATTTGCATACGCATCAGGTCTCTCTCCCGTGGCAGCTTGTCTGCGTTCCACTGTACCTATATATCATTTGGTTAATGTATTCACTACAATGGGTCGAACAGGGGTGGCAAGAAGTTTTTTAATTATATGTACTTAAACTAATTTAAGTTACTTTTTACTTTTTACAACACCTTTATCACAACGATTATATGAAAACTTATTTATTATAATAGTTCTTATTTGCCTCGAATTTTGTTTGTCGTCATGAAAAATCGAGTATCAATTTAAAAAAAAAGTAAGTATCAATTTTATTTAAAAAAAAAACTATTATAGTTGTCTTTGAATGACAACTCAATAATAGTTATTATTTATTATTGGATCATTAGTGAAATATAGCATCGTCGTTCACGACACAGCCTTAGGAGAAATAGTATCGTTAGATATTCAAGTAAAATATATTCACAAAGAAGAGACACTGGTATTGTGAGGCAAGTGGCTTGCATAAAGATAATATACATTTAATCCCATCTAGATTCCGTCGAGCTTTAAATATTGATTTGTGTTTAGCATTTGGGGCTCTAAAGCTATAAGTGTAAGGGGGATTCTGTGTCGATGGAAACCATGGCAAGGGATCACCGGCTACCGCGACCGAGCACCGTATATCTTGTGTGTGCGAGCATTATTTACGATAATTGAGCGATGCTTCGCGATGGGGGGCCATCACGGCGTGTCGGGCGCACATCGACAAGTTCGACTGTTCCGTCGCGAATCACATCAAATAAAGCGGCGTGCATTTTAAGTAATGGCCGTAGATAGTATTTCAACATACGTGGACATTCCGCCCGGCTATATTTTATTCCACGTCACGCCAAGAGAAGGAATCGCCCGGACGCAGCTCTGAGAACAATTGAGTTTGCATTCAAAGTACCCACCAATTGATTCAGCCGTTGAAAGTTCGACTGGCAGGCCCTTTGTTTTATAAACAGCCATGTTGACTCCAATGTGACGAACGACATGTTTATAGTCATTCGAATATGGGCTCACCTTGATAGTATATTTGAGGATGTAAGCGATGTGTTCCTCGGACATTTTTTTATCGGCCGCTTTAAGTTTCCTGACAATGTCGATGACAGATCCATACTCGCATAACTGGAAAATATAGAATCGTTGTAGTTGATGATTCAGCTCTTTGTGCTGTATTTCTAAATGCAATTCAAATGCACTAATAAATTACATGAACAAACCTCAAGAACAAACCAGATTTTCTTAACATATTCGGATTTGTCACAAAAAACACCGTAAAAATCGACGACATTAGGATGTTTAGTGAAGTCTCTTAGGATCTTGTATTCATCTTGAATATGCGGGTCGCTCTCCTCAGTGTGTATCTGTATTTTAATGGCAACTGCTTTGGCGGCGGCTTGATTGTCTTTAGCTCTGTGAACTTCCCCGAAGACGCCTGTACCGAGTTGGTTTTCTAACGTGTACCGGTCCTGGGGACTTGGCAAGGACGGTATGTTGAGACCGTCCTTCATTTTACTTCCGGCTCATTCGTATGGGAAACTTGGAACGATAAAAAATAAATTACATTTAAATGAACACAAATAGAATTGCAAAAAGTATTAAAAAATTAACACGAATCATAAAATTGAGATTTATGAACTATAGAAGAGTATTTTATAATAAGAAACTATTTTAATTTGTCTCACCGTACGTCTGGACAGCAAGTCAACACGGGGTGAACTAAGGTCTACGAGCCGTGATACCTAACAAGTGAAGGGGCTTCAGGAATGAAATCCGCAGTAATCTTTTATAATAGAGTTAGAATTAGACTACTCATTTACCCGGAAGGTGCCTTGTGTTTTTATTGTTAACTTGATAAGAGTGTGAATGCAACATTTCATTACTCTCTGGATTTTTTTTGAGTCATTGTTTAATGATATTTTAAACAAAATTTTACTTTTATATATTAGAATTAAGTAAAGTTAGATAAATACAATATTTTAATTTATTTTAATGTATATTACATTCTCGAGATAAAGTGTACACTATAAATGAAATATTTAATCTCTATTGTATATAACTAGCGGCCCACGCGCAGCTTCGCCCGCTTAAAATTATTGTTCTATTATAGAAATTCTATATTCTATAAAATCTGAAATTAAGTTATATTAAGTTAAAGTTTCATTTGAATCCGTTTAGTAGTTTTTGCGTGAAAGTCGAACAAACATCCTCGCAAACATTTACATTTTTTAACACTAGCATATCTATACTTTACAAGCACATATATTCTTATAACAAAGCACATAAGAGGTATATTGTATGCTAATGTAAAGTTACAACTGCACATCTCAGTTATGTAAAATCGGAAAGATCTACTATCTATTAATGCGATTTAGAGATAAAAATATCTTTCATTGGATTTGAAAATACCCAGTAGTTGTAACAATTGGTTTCCTGTTATCCAAACAACTACAGTTATTGATACTTAGCGTTATTGACAAGTGATCCTTCTTAATCTTAAAATCGATCAGTCATAGGAGAACACTCCATCAAGCGTGCAAGGGCTGAAAGGGCTTGAACACAATGCAGAGAGTTTGCCACTCGAGTTATCTCGTGTAGCGTAAACCTGTCAATAATGTTACACTGGAAGCAATATCTAAGTGTATTGTTTATTGTTAAAAATGCCTTTACACGATTTGGAGTACATTTTTTTTATTTATATTTATAGCTATTTGTTTGTCTGTCTTTTAAAGTTTAAGTATGTGTTTTTTTTATAGTGACGGATTTGTTATCGATCGGGAAATTTGATTTAAAAAGTATCAAGTTGTAATTTAGGGAAAAAACAATAGTAGGTATGGTGTGCACAATGTAATTGTTTATTATATTAGTAATGCTATATTTATAAGCTGTCTTTAATATATTAGTAATAAATATTATATATATATAATATGTATCTTTACTTTACAGCATCTTTACAGCATTGTTAATATTATATGTATCTTTACTTACAGAGGTTTTATTTATAAAAAACCCCTATTAATTACCGTATAGATTAGACAGAAGAGAAAGTTGTGCAATGCCAAGAGTAGAGTAAATGACAGCTGAGTGTTGCTGATAAATTATAGTTTCTTAAGTGTTTCGTAAGTTAATTGGCAGACTTATACAATTTTAAATAATTTAAAAAGAATTCATTTGTTAGTTGTTTACGCGTTATGACGCGGCGGGGGTAAGACGTGTTAAGATATTTAACTCGTTAATAGTAGAGCTAAAATAATGAAATATTTATTTAAAAACGGCTAATTCTAACCCCTACTAGCACGCTCAGGCTCCATTAAGGTTCTTCTATTCCCTACTTTCCAGCAAATTCTGGAGGTGCTACGCGTTGAGTAACGGGATTCAATGCCGCGATTCGCTTCGTTACCAGAGCGATGAAATTAAATTAGTATATATATCTTTTCCTTGAGTGGGAATCGAACCCACGACTTGTCTTGTCTACAGTCACACGCTTGGGTATATGCAAATTATAATTTTAGGTAGATTTATAACAGGCACTTCTTAATTAAAATAATCCCAGTGTGTTCCGCCACTCAATACTCAAAGCATCCAGGATTCGGCTGAAAGTGGGAAAAGGAAGTGTGTCAACACTACGTTCCCAATTTTCCGTTTCGATTTTTTCTGACTACCCTGCTATGTGAAGGCTAAAGCTATTTAGCTTTACAGTATACGTAAATTAAAAGCTTTAGTAAATTAAAAGATAAATACAGCAGAGTTGGTCACGTGTTACACAACAAAACAAACCACGCACTCTGTATTATGTAAAAAGTTTTATTTACCTAATATGGCTTCTTATCCACTGTGGGATTAATTAAAATGTAATTAGCTATCGTTTTAATTAACATTAAAGTTAAATAATTAATGTAATTATTGCATTTAAACAGGCAAAAGTAAGAAAATAAAAAACTATGTTGTGCATTTTTTTAGAATTTAATTTTGCCAATTTTAACTTTATTTATTTTTAACAGTTCGCTTAGAACGCAAAGGATTTTAATGCGATTTTACTAATAGAAATCGAGATATCGATCAAAAATACGTTTAATCTTCAATCAAGAATTAAAAGTGACTAAGTTTTGTAAAATAAAACATAACTTATTTCTGAATATTTTAATGTCTATAAAAACTGTTACATTATTATCATTAATAAACACTAAATAAAAAATAATATCACTTAAATGGGAATGTGATTTATTCAAAGAGTGGAAATAATCTTGGTATATTTACAATGATAGGAATGTTGAATATTGGCTACAGAATATTTTCAGTCATTTATACATCTAATATATCTTTCTCTACATAGAAACGAATTATACGAAACTTCGTTATATATATAACGAAAATGAGTTCATTTATTTTTTTACACTATTATTATTTATCAATTAAAGAAGTCTGTAACTTAGAAGTTATGTAGGCACCTAAGTAGTCTGCATTTTTGAGCTTTTTGGTTTAAGTTGCTAAAAAAGTACCTTAGGTCAAGTTATGTCATTGTCTAAGACATTTAATTTTATTATTTCAGTAATAATCAATGACCGTTTAAAATTCATACTTTTCCATTTCAATACGTATTCAGTCAGTGTTTTTTTTTTTAAAAAATGTGTGTGTGTGTTTATAAATGATAACTTTTATTATCTAAAACTTTTATAATACTGACAGTTCTTATTTGTATTATATTATATTAATAAAGCTATAAGGTATATATTCATTATCTATCTATAATCGTAACATTTACTTTAGAATATTACATACTTCAGGCTTACATCTATCTACTTGTCTTGTCATAAGGACTAATTTTTTAAATAAATCTTAGTTGATTCGGAATCTGAGAATGTGACGAATATATTTGTAATACTTTATATTATTCAACTATACAGTTAAAAATGAATACATTGTCTTTTTATTTCATTGCTAAATAAATATACAAGTAAAAACTACATATACTGCCACGACTAAGTACAAAATACCGACTAATATACATTTAGCTAATATGGCCGCTATTATAAGTCTGTCTTTCGTCAAGTTTGGTCAGAAGACTGCAGGGTTAATTAGTTATCTATAATAAAAGTTCTAACAATCAATCTATAAGAGATTTGTAGTGGTTAAAATAAAATGTATACATGTATACACTAACTATTTTGATAATAAATTATAGTATTTGATAGCCAAAGACATGCAATATCTACTCATTATTTGCAAATGGCAACCCATTTATCATCTTGACATTTCTGACAATCCACTCTACAGCACCAATGAAAGGTGCAATTGCAAGGCTTAATGCTGGACTTTCTGATGAGGGCGTGACCTCGTCCGCAACAAAGAAGGTCACAGGATCCGGTACGAGAGGTCCTCCCGATACGACACACGCGGCCTGTTGTACCCGCGGAGTCCATTTTAGGGTCAACTTCGCAAAAACTCGGTGATCTGGTAATAAGAAGTGTAAATTAAACTTTTGGTAACATGAGATAGACAAAATAAATTGACGTTAATGAAAGTACGTAAAAAATTAAATACCTGTACTACTACCATTAATGTACATACTAATATTTTTTATACTTATATACAAGTCCCAATAGATATAGCAAATTGTATTGATATTTTTTTATTAACAATACCCACCTTTCAAAAAAGAGTAGGCTAGACTTTGGGGCTGGTCGAGCGCGGCTCCTTCTCCTGCCTCGTGGCCGACCTCGTAAAACGGATGGGTCGTTGTTTAACTCCTCTTGTGCGACGATGAGTGCCTAAATCAGAAGCGTCAGATTAAATATTGGAAAAAAATATTTGGAAAATTGTTGTAAATTGATATTTTTAAGGTTTAAATAAGTATTATGCTTTATCAATAAAGCTGTGTCTAGTTTATAAAGAAGAGAATGTTAACATTTATAATATTGTTGTTTTTTTTTTGAGCTTTATTTATCAAAGAATGTTTCCTGTATTATATGAGAAATATGAAATATTTGAAGTAACCTATGCTAATTATACCTAAAAAAAATATTTTTATTAAATTAATAATAATAATCAAATAAATACAAAAACAATTATAAATGCCTTGCGGTATTGTCGTTTAATAGTAGAAGCCACGACTCTGAAGTCGGGTGTGGCTCGCCAGCACGTCCGCAGTTGACAGCTGCCTGACAGGCCGTGACATTTGCATCGGACCTCCATGTGTGACGAGAGAATCTGAAGATAATATTTTGAATAAAATACATTTTATTAAAACTTAATTTAATTGAGATCTTGACGAAACAAAAAAAATTGTTTTCAATATAAATAATTTAATGAAAAGTGAGAAAGTATGTAAATATCCTGCTAGCTATCATTCGCATCTTTAACGATTATTTTAAATTCATATCCCTGTCTTATTTCCGGTCTTTATCTAAACCAATAAAATGAACGAAACCAATAAGTATGAACACTATTATCACATTCTCTTTGACAATCAAAGTTAAAAAAAGATTTAGATTATAAAAATAGATTTATTAAAAAAATAAATAAAAAAGTATTTTTGCTGAGCGCAATATCTAATACTATATTAACATATCAACCCAAAAGTTTGAGCAAACGACGTACAAAACGCACGTTGACTTGCGTGCCACAATCGCGCGGTGAATACACCCACCCACCCACTAGTTCATAACATTTAAATAATTAAACGCCTCGCCGCAATCACTCTGACGTCTTAATTTCGCGATCGCCGCCGGCCGAACAATTTCCCAAATTGAGTTGGACTAAAAATTCAAATAAATTGGTCCCGGTGTGGACCGCCTCTCGATCCTGGGGGCCCTAATAACCTGGTATTAAGAGCGTCCGCGATAGAATTCGCCACCCAAGACGTTTGTAATACGTCGTAATGAAGCCAGAATATTAAAAAAGGCCCCAACCGCTTATTATGTTCTCACCTCGACGGGCGCTTCGTGAAATACGGCGGGCTAATGGGGGCCCCGGAGCCGCGGCCGGGGCCTCAATAGCTTCATAGTGGCGCTATCTACAACACTTTAACTTCGAATCGAGACCAAAGCTCAATAATAACTTTCGAGATCTGTTGATATTTTATTATTGATTTGTTTTTGTGAGTGCTTTTTTTTAACTTTGACTTGTAAATAATGTAAAGTAAAGAATGCAATAATAATTTTCATATTTATTGATTTCTTTTGTTTTATTTTTTTAGAAAAAAGACCGAGTATATAACCGGAAGCGTAGCTATTAATGGTTGTATTCAAAGTACATTTATTGAAATTTATCGCCCGGAGAGATAAAAAAAAGTTTCGCCAGTGACGTCCGAACAGCGCTACGAAGACCATAAACTATAAAACAATAAAAACTTTAGATTTGCACGGCCAAATCTAAACTTTTATTGTTCCAAGGTCTTCGGCAAATGGAAAGATGATAATTATGGAATTATCATCCTTAATTTATGTCCATAATAATAAATTTCAATACTACTATTACAAGTAGAGCTTAAAATTTTTGACTCCCTTTTGTCTACCACGATACACGACAATAGCGAAACTGTATAAAATTTAAGCATAATTGCTAGTCAGCAAAAACCTGGGTTCTACTTTCTTCCATTATTACCGCCATTGGTAGAGGCTTTGCTTTGGGCGGAGGTTTTTTTTTTATATTCTTAAGTAATTTTACCTTTTAAGGCATTTAAACTTATAAACAATGGCGTCATGTATTCGTGTAACTTATATATTTTTCTTATAATATTAATTATCAATCCCACTTCAGTATAAGTGCTTATTTTCATCATCGACACCTCAAGTAAGCCACTTAGACTTCTGTTCTCAGACGCTTCGTTTAAAACTCGGTGATGTGATAAAATATTTAATATAAATATTTATTTCTTCATGTACTAATAAATGAGGCCATTGTGGCGCAGCGGCACAAGGGTGTGACTGTAACGCGACGGTTGCGGGTTCGATCCCCACTCGACGAAATGAGATATTGATTTACATTTATATTTTCATTTCTTTACTCTGGTGTCGACGCAAAGAGCGGCGTTGAGTTCCGCCACTCAACACGCAATGCCTCGAAAATTCGGAGGAAAGTATTCGAACGAAAGACGCAGTGTCTTAACACTAGATTCCTTCTGCCTACCCTGCTGTATGCGGGATACAGCGTGAAGCTGATTTTACTAATAAATGATTTCTATAATTTGTAAATGCGTTATAAGAAATATATAAGTACTATTACTTATTTTTTGTTCTATACTTTATTTTGACTTCACATATGGTAATGGGTAAAATTTTATTTGATAAAGCTTCACGCTGTATACTACATATAGAAATAGGCAGATGGAACCTAGTGTTAAGACTCTCTGCAGCCCTCTTTCCACCGAATTTTTGGATGAGCCATTGTGTGTTGAGTGACGGAACTCAACGCTGGGCTTTTGCTTTAGTTTTGGTGGCAGAACAGAGAAATGAAAATCATTTATTAAAGTGTCAATACAGCATGTTTAAGATATTACGTGCCAATAACCACAGACACTCGCTGGCAATTGCAGAGAACATTCATTAGTGGAAGAGTCCTGACGTGAGTCATTAAAGAATATTCATATATTTTAACAGCGGTAGCAAAAACTACACAAATAATGGCCGTGGCCAACCTATCATTAAATACAATAGCCCTAATTAAAACGATTTCTAGTATGTAATTTTATTTGATGTGAGTTTATAAATAACATGGCAGAGGTGACTTTGTCTAGAGGTTAGCATTATCATAAATTTCACATTATTTATATCCTTAAACCAATTTTATATGTACATAGGTGTGAAGTTTTGCTATGAAAGTGTAATTTGTGATTCTTAATGGTTTATGAGGTTTTCTTGTTTGTTACATGGATTTGTTAGATTTATTTTGTATTTATTTAAGTTACGAATTTTGTTAATATTTAAGTTATAAAAGTATCTATTTGAGGCCGTCGTGGTGCAACGGAATAGTTTCTGACTGCATTTGAGGCTTTGATTTCCAATCGGGGGAATAAAATAATTATTGTAAATTGTAACAGGATGTCATAACTAGGTTTCCTCTGCCTACCCTGCCGTGCAGGATACACTGTGAAACTGATTTATTTTGGTTTTAATTTAACATCTTTTAAGTATTGTAAGCACATTTTCCTGTATCTTTTTGAAAAATAATCTATTTTAAAAGTAGTAAGTGAATCACAAGCTAAACTGTTGGACAATTAGCGAGTGACTAACGCTAATAGGTTTAAGATGGCCGTAACTAATCCGAACGAATTATATCAGCTATCGGTAAAACCGCACACGACCTTTGTCATTTTATAATATTGAAACGTTGTTTTGAGTTCAATTTTATAAATGGCCGCGGTTTTTTTTATTTGATAAAATAGAGGATATTGAGGAGAAGATCAAAAAAAAAGCACATACTGTCAACAGAATTGGTGTTACGGTTCGGCATCCTTTCGGTTTTTAGTTAAAAATAATTCCGTGGTTGGTTTATAGAGAGCAGTTTTATATTGTGGATTTTCACCTTAACGTGCAATGAATAAAAAATTTAATAATTTTTATCGGGAAAATAACGAAGAGAATAATGATATTTTGCATGTACATAACCGTTAATCATGATTTATTTAAATCTTCACATAGCATGGCATCGTTCGTTATTCATTCCACCGAATAGAAATCAAACCCACTACAATCGTTCTAACGGTCACATGCTGTACCACTCTACAACACAAGGCAGTCAGTAATCAAATTAACAATCTAGAATATTACTTGAGGATCGAACTCTCTTTATTTCTATGGGTACGTGTTGAAGAAACATACCAAGGTAGGCTTATTATATTATCTTAGCAGGAACTACTTAAGCAAGTACACATACATAAGATCCATTTGTTACAGCGTGTCAGTCGTTACGTGACCGTACATTGTCACGCTAACGGTTTGAGGCATGTAATTGTCACCTATATCGCATTATCGAAGTCATAGAAAATTTATTTCGAGGCCAATTATGTTACGAACGAATGACTACAGATAATAAACTAGAAATGAATA
>JBAIZZ010000015.1:272168-340589 GCA_037355905.1 Heliconius aoede
ATTAACATTTAACAAAGATTTAATGATTGGTATATAATAAAAAACAGCAATTTAAGGTCTTTTAACATCTTTACAGTGTTAGTCGTATATTTATTTATTCTAAATATTTTGTTTTCACTTCTAAATATCTATTTTGGAATAACTTTTGACCTAATGTCGTCACAAGAAGTTCTTCTCAACTACCCTGCTATATTCAGGACATAGTGTGAAGCGAAAAAAAAATTAACATATACTATTAAGTATTTAAAAGATTGGATAAATTGAAAAGGAATTAAAGAAACCAATACGCAATGGGCTAACTTTTTACATAACACAAATATGAATGAACACATCGGTTATTTTTTGTCATATAATTATCACCTCGGCTCTCTCTAATGTGAGATCTAATTTCTTGTGTGGGTTGAGATCTTTTATAGACCTGCAGAAGCATTTTTTGCCGCCTACTACATCGTTCCCCACTCATTATCTATATATATATATAAAAAGACATGTTCCCACTGACTGAGGTAAGACGCACGCACAGACGTAACTGTTCGCGGTACAAATTTATTCGTTATAGTAATCTGCACATCCACTAAGAAGGGATTTTGAAAAATTTTAATGTTAAAGAGATGAAATAGGGGCTTAAAGTTTGTACAGAAAAATCTTTAAATCGTCTTTAAATCATTAATCGATTTTTATTTTTATAAAAATTAAAATTCAGACTTATAAAAATACGTCATTGAACGTGTTTCGGGTTTTTCTAGAATTCACTCCTAAACTGAAAATAATTTCACAAACATATTTAATAAATATTTGTATAGTATAAGCGTGCGAAGCCGCCCAGGTCTGCTCGTAATATATAAAATATATTATAAAACTTTGATGTATTTAAAATATATAAAAAAAACTTAATAGTACTTTTGGTTTGAATAAATTATAGGAGATTTATAAATAATAAATTAAATAGATTAATTAATTAATAATATTATTAGTGAAAATTTTCCATAAATAACTTTTGGGGCTGACATTTTGATTTATTCAAAAGTATTTGTGAAATGACTTAATTTACTGAGTATATCTGAACATTCTTGGGTTCTTACTTTCAAATTATATTAATATACAATTCAACAACATAAAAAAACTAAAATTTCATAAAAAAAATATGAACACAATCCCAATCCGCCACACCAAAAACCAACCATTGTTACAGAACATTGTAATTTCGGTCGATTTTATTTTGACATTAATAAAAATATCATCGTGGGTTATTATAAGCGAGCGTGTCTAACAAATCTCACTGGGAGGCTGTTAATTACGTGGCACAGTCAGAACGCCGGTTGAACAATACTCAAGTGTGCGGTCTTGGACCACCGGCCAAGATGCCGATCTTAGATTGATAGAGCATCTCTATGTAATCTAATGGTTTTATAATGATTATTGCGCTATGTGTTGCTTGTAGGAGGGAGCTAGCTTATGCTCTTGTGAAGAATGTAGAGGTCGAAGCTTTTTAAGGTAGTGGATTCGAAGCTTGGCGTTGGGGATATGCGGGATAGTTTGTGATAAAATATAACACATAAAAGCATATTAAATATAATAACTCCCCTCGAAATGTTTAAACTTTTCACATCTTTGCTCTGGTAATGAGACAAAGCGCGGTGTTCATTTCCGCCACACAACAGTCAAAGCCTCCCAGAAAAAAACCCCTAAGAGGGCATCAGGCCCAAGATTTCTGCGTTCATTCAATAACATGGTATTTATCACCATTGCACCACGATGGTATTTATCGTAGTAAATCCGTTTGCGGACCGCTCTTGCTTTACATAAATTTGCAAATTTACAAACATATTTAATAATATATAATATTTTAATAATATATATATAATTTTAATAATATATAATATATTAAGGCAACATTGTAGCCAATCATTAATTTTGAACTATTTTGACTTGACTTTATACCGATTACAAGATGCTCGTAAAACGTCAAAATAAAATACGCGCTAGACTTAGATGTGAAATACGATGGAAGTTGTAAAATAATATGTTATTAATCTTTAAATTATGTTGTTATATAATATTTATCTAATAAATTACTGTTTTAAATGAAAAATAGAACGGTAATAAATTAATTTGTTACATTATAGATAGTAATAAATTTGCGTATTAACGTTTATAGATCGAGAAATGAGGAGGTCATGATGCGTTGGGCTTGGTTGGAGATTTGATTGCCAGTCGAGGAATTTAAATACTTAATATTTTCATTTCGTCTACTCACGTGGGAAAGCGAAGGGGCTGATTTCCGCCATTCAGCAAGTAAAACCTCCGGATTTCGGAAAACGAGAAACAGAAGTGTCCTAATGGGAACGGAGTGTCTTATGACTTGGTTCCCAAGTTTCCTCTGCCTACCCTGCCATGTATAGAATAAATGAATAGTGTAAATCTCACCAGACATCTGCATGACGTGTCGAATTCATACAGAAAGTGAAGAACGGAGTGTCTTAATTCTAGGTTATCTCTGCCTATACTGTTTCATGCGAGAGATTTTTTTTTCTACTTAACTATGCAGTATTTACCATTTTAAAAAGAATGCAAAAAAAAGTTTTCAATTTTCTCTACCTATATCTATGTACATAGACGCGGGATAATAATAGAATTAGAATTCTATATTAAATAAGTGAGTAAGATGTTGTCAAATACTAGTAAAAAAAGAATATTCCACTCAGATGAATTGTAGAACATAATGTTGTAATTTCGTAATAAAAAGCGATTTGTTTTACTAATTATATAAATCAAACAACAAATTTGTTGACATCGACTTCTTTATTGACATAATCTAATTTTACGGCAGAAATCTGTAAAATATTCATCTATGTAACTGTTTTTGTTTATGATGTACATTTATTATATATTTTATGGCTAAATGTATGATATTTTTATTTTACCATCTGTCTATATGTTCGTAATAATATTTGAGCTGCCACCCAACATGCTATGCCTCCAGAATTCGGCGGAAAATGGGGAACGGGGTGTCTTAATTCTAGGATCTCACTAGGACGCTCCTGATACAGCGTGAAGCTTATTTAGGTCTCGAGCTTTTACTGAAATTCAGGCTTAGCTGAGCCAGAGACTGAAAGATTTCTGATACCTCACTTGAACTAGCGGCTTTAAATACAAATTTTGTTATAACAATACTTATTTACAGCTGTAAGTAATATTGAATATATTAACATCTTAAATGTATTATTAATAATGACTATGCCGTTCTTTAAACCATATTTAGCGGGTGTTATTACCTAAATCAAACCACAGTGTAGAAACAGCCTAATTACAGCGTTATAAATGTCACTAATCGCCGGTGGGCTCAAACATCAATATAAATTAGGCACCCGACCCCACTATATAATTAACCACTATAAACGAATTACAAATCAAACAATTTGTACTAGTCGTGCTTGAATTATAAAAAAAAAAAATCCTCCTCTAATATAAATGATATTGTATTCATTGGTCAAATCCAAATAAGTTATCACGGGACGTGGCACGCGGGTTTAATGTCAGATTTTGTTACGAACAGACGTATAAAGCTTGTTTTTATATTAATATCGTCGTGTAAGTGAGAGAAGGCCTTTAATGTACTAATACTAAGTGTGAATGTCGCTTGATTCAGTCTAAAGGTAGCGTTTGATTTTAATTTACCTATTAAATTATTAGAAGTAATCCGGTAGGGTAGAGCAAGTATTTTGGCTTAGCCGCGCGTCCCCGACCCACCGTTATATTAGTAAGCTGACAATAACAAATCAGTGTGTGACATATTTATGTGACGGCATCGCCGCTGTCATAATATGGCAATCTGTATCTCTTCCATATCTATATTTATTGTTGCAGATTAATTTAATTGTCCATAAAACGAGTTGTTTTGTTCATATATTGTAAATATCTTTGGGTTGATAAATTTAAATAATGTCAAAGCAAATCGTTTATTTTAAAGTTTCCTAGTACGAACGTACAAGCTTCATACGGAACCCTTATATAAGCTTATTTTATTATAAGGTTATAAGGATTTTCGATCTGAATGAGAAAGTTTAAATGAACTTGTAAGTTAGTTGAATTTCTTTGAAAACTCTTAAAACTAGGTTCCAGTTTCCCTTTGCCTATCCAGTATATGCGGGATACAAAACTAAAAAATCAAGTAATCTGTTAAATGAAAGACGTATATTACCTATTGTATCTAACATTTCGCGCTTGTATAATATGTTACATAATGCTTGTTATATTAGATAGATAAAGAAGTTAATTGTAATTGATATCTTTTTCTCTGTTTCAAATTGATATCATTTTCTCTGTCTCAGCAAATTTCTCAATTTATTTCTCTACTCCCACCATTTCATGTTCCCCTTCTTATGTAAATTAGAGACATATTTGGCCAGACAACTGAAATATAAATATTATATTTTCTTATTGAACTTAAATATTTTAATTTATACAACCTAAGACTATTTGCTTAAATATAAAAACTCAAATCCGTAAGTAAAAACACCATGACGCTACACATTTATATAACATATTAATTATTTTTAAAAAAATCGTTAATTTTCACAAAAGCCAGTCACGTTACAAAATCTATAGTTATTTTCTGTTTATATTATGTTATAACTATACCGATGCGTCGAGGACCACCCACTGAGGTCATTACAACGCCACGCCCACTTACCGTTCATCCTAAACAGAATGTAACTCATTTCTACATCCCTCCGGGGTTCAAGACACCTTCACCGTTGTATGGCATATGGGATATGTGTGATTTATGTATGTATTTTGAATATAAAATGATAAAAAAATTAAACATGATAGATAAATATACGTTTTATAATTTCTAATTGTAAATACAGAATATGTACCTAACTCCGCATATCGAGAAATTGCATGTATGTAAAACACAACATCGTGCTTTATCTTCTTACGAAATGATAATTATTAATTCCCCTGAATAGATTCGAACTGATAACTATTGCTATTACAGTCAGACGGCCTCACAATATTCTAATATATATTCATTTAATAAAATATTATATTTAGATTAAATAAGCTACAAATATCATATTCTTTGATCTTTGAGAAATCAATACAATAAAGCAAAATCTTTGTAGAAGCAATGGGAGAACAGAGAAACGAATGACATCTCTCGAGGAAGGTGGCTCTTGAATTTGTTTATTCGACGCACCACTGAATATCGTTAGTTTGATCATCGAAAGGGTGAATATGAAATCAAAGACGAAGCTTGAGAAGGACGATCTTGAGAGGGACTGGTAAGTACAATTATCTTAATTAAAAGCTACAAGTAGGTACGCACGCATATAAATAATTTGCTTTATAAGTTGTCATAAATGAAAAATGTTTGATTTCTCTCTATGTTCGCGGGTATAATTTTTTCATTTATTTGGTTAGACAAATATTGGGTGTTGATTTTACTAGTAGGTTTACAATGTATTTAAGAAAGGGAGGGGGGGAGGGGAGTCCTTACTGAGAAGGAAGAAGTAGCTTTTGTTAAAGCTTGAAAAATATAAATTTGTATGAAGTAACTACCGAATATTGACTACACATACTGATTAAATAAATTAAATAAAGAATTTTAAAAATTTAAAAATAAAAAGTAAAACACGATAAAAATCGAAACTCACCGATCTCCCAGCAACATTGTTGTGGACATTTATTTTCGACTGCAAATCGTTAACTTGCTCTCGGACGTCCAAAAATTTTTTGGAGAATTCTATGCCATAAGCTAAGTTATGGGAACATCCACTCCATTCCCACTTGTTCGCCCTGGCCCGCCCTTTGTCGTGTGAGGCTCTGTACCCGAGGGGGTCGCAGCCACAGGAGAGGATACGGCCTTGGGCGCAGGCACGGGCTATAGCGTGCGCTACCCCAGCTGCTGATAGAGCGTATAGGAATGCTGATTCTCGAAAACCTGTTCAGGAAAAATTAATATAAATGAATTATGTAATTTGAGACAGTCATGGCGTAGTGGCATAAGGGGAGTGGGTTCGATCCCCACTCGAGGAAATGAAATATTTATTTATATTTATATTTTCATTTCTTCGCTCTGGTGTCGATGCGAGGAGCGATGATGAGTTCCGCTACTCAACACACAATGCCTCAGAATTGCGGTGGCGGAAAGTAAGGAACGGAGTATCTTAACACTAGGTTCCTTCTACCTACCCTCCTGTGCGCGGCATACAGCGTGAAGCTGATTTAATTTTTTTTAATTTGGAATATGTTTAAATTAAATTTATTATTCAACTGTCTTAATCTGGTTGGGATATTGGCTGAGCTAGTCGATATTTTGTTTAAGTAAAGTTCCACTACTTTTTTTTTATTCTTTAGATACAAAATGCAATAAGGAAATGTACCTAGATATGAGAACATTCGACGAAACAGCAACGACGTATATAGTATAGACTAATAAACCATAAACAAGTATATATAAATAGATTTAATAAATGCGAAAAAGCAACGGCCGATGGCCAGTGAGTTATCTGCGTAATGCATCTGTTATACTCGTAATACTGCCCTGTCCCACGGAACGCGGACGTCTCGATGCCCATTTATCTATTTTATTGCAATAAATTAAATAGAATAGGAGATACTACGATAACGTATTGCTCTCGAACAATGTAATCTTTTAACCATAAAGATAACTATTTGCATTCGACGGCTAATTGTATACGTTCTAAGCTCGTTAATAACTCTCTATTTCTTTGTATGTATGGAATGTAGAGAATCAATGGCATCGATGCGATTTTAAAAGCTCTACCTTCAATAGGTAATTATTGGTTTGTAATTACGCAGTCACCTATGGCAAGATTAATTAATGTCTCGATATATTGTAAGTACACTGATCTTTAATTATATGTTGGCATTTTCATTGGGTGTTGAACGTTGAAACTCTAGAGTTGATACTATTTTAATGTGTATTTAATTGTTATATAGTAAAATATTGGTTTTTTGTTTGTTTTTTTGTATGTTTAGGTTATATACTTTAAGCCTTAAGCTTTAAACCTTAAAGAAAATATATGCTTTCTAAGCACATGTAACGATCATGACACAACTTGTTTTGTGAAATTATTTAACTTTACGTAAACTTTGATCACCTATATATTTGTTTTCTTTGTTGAATTCGATCACCTAATCGATTTTATTACCTACATTAATTTTTACTGCAAGAGATAAGTTTCTCTACAGCCTCTATAAAAAAAAATTAAGAATTTTTTAAATACCGCTCTTCTGTAAGCTTTAAATATCTAGTGCGAAACCACGGCGGGCCATTAGTATACAATAAATTAAACGCATTTCTCACGATACACTCCCAACACTATCTTTTAACTCGACGAATCGAATAAGAATCGATTATGGCAAGTGGTTAATATTGCTGCGTTATCTGTAGAGATTAGTGGGTGCAGAGCCTAATTGAGAATGAGATACGGCTTATTGAAATAATGACTATTTTATTTTTAGCTTTTAACTCGACTTAAAGTATATTTGTTAAGAAAACGTTTAATATTATATGTTTTATTAAAAAATATGTTTTAGAGAATTTCTAAGAAAATAATATATATTTATATTATTTTCTTAGAAATTACTTGTTAGGCAGTTGCCAATTGATATGCTTCTAAATGAAGGCAATATTTCAGGGATATATAATATATATTATAATCACTTCTAATATGTACAGAAACGTAGGCATCAAGCGTGACGGCTGGCTGCGTCTCTCAACTAGCAATGTGCCCATCTGAAATAGACTAAATATCCAAAACGGTGTGACTTGTCACTGTGCACTATCTGTAGAATCCACAAAATACTACATTTGAGTTAATATATACTTACATTACATTATATATAAATATATATAATGTTTTTTATTCTGGTACAAATTAGTGAAATTTACTAGAGCTTTTTATCACAAACTATGTAACGGGTTAGCATGAAAATTTATAAAAGCCCAAATATATCCGTCTCGTTTCTAGGTCGTCAATGTGCACAAAAAGCGGGCAGCCATGATTTAGGATGAATCGTATCGTATAATAATATGATAATAATTATAAATCGGGCATTATCTCGGTGAGTCGATCGTTCGTCAAACGAATTAATACAATCTTATGATGAAAAGTCCCTTTACATGTTGCTTTCGTCATTGAAATTTTATTTATATTGAAGCATCTAACGTATAGGTTTTATATTTATTTTATATTACGTACAAGCAAAGTTTAATACAATAACTTTTTATCTCTTCACGCTATATCCCGCACACAGCAGGGTAGGCAGAGGAAACCTCAGTGTTAAGACACTCCGTTCCCCACTTTCTGCCGAATTCTGGAGGAATTGCGTGTTGAGTGGTAGAATTCAACGCCGCACTTTTGCCTCGACACAAGAGCTAAGAAAAATGGAAATATAAACTTATAGAAATATTTCACTTCGTCGAGTGGGAATCGATTCCACAACCGTCACGTTTACGGGCGACAACCTTGTGCCACTGCGCCAAGACGGTCTAATACAATAATAATAAAAGAAAATATGATAATGTCTTTTTTTACAATAATTTATATTTAAAAATGTAAAATTTATTTAAGGCATGTAATAAAAGTATAGAAAGAAAATCATATATTCATTTATAAAAATGCATATAATATTTGTATTCATTTCAAAATATTGTACAATAATAATAATATGGGTATTTCCAAGATTTGATTAGACAAAGAACCAAAGTACGTCTCTTGATCATTATTTAGACTGAAAATACAACGTGGAGTAAGTACTAGGTAAATTTACTGACTACTCTACAATTTTACATAGAATATAGAGGAACTGGGCGTACATTCAACATAAAGGGCATAGCAAATCCGCTGTTTATTTTCATATGGGGAGGACACAGACCTCATTTTTTATCTTTCTTTTATATATATAGTGTTTCACACATCGTATCGTATAAACGGACTGCACTATCATCGAAATCGACATTCGAATGTTACGGTGTACAAACCAAATAGGGTTGTAATATTGTTTATTTATAAACTTGCCCAGCTTTTTCCAGCGACCGGTGACAAATTTATATTTGTCGGTGCGTGGCGACGCGATAGAACAGATATGTAACGATTTATAGCACGCTCCGTTGATCGATATTGATTATTCCGAGTTACAAGCATCGAGTTGGGATCGATAGATGCTGCTGTATGTTTTATCTGTGGTAAAAACATAACTGTGAAAACGGTTTTTTAAAACAGAAAGTAGGATAATATGTTTATGATATTTTTATACATATATAATAATAACAAACGTGGGGGACTTAAAAACTCTTTTTAGAATAGAATAATAAGAGACCGTCCTGGCGCAGGGGCAATGAGTGCCGCCCGCAAACGTGACGATTGTGGGTTCGATTCCCACTCGCGGAAGTGAAATATTTCTTTACGTTTATATTTTCATTTTTCTTCGCTCTGGTGTCGAGGCAAAGCGCGGCGTTGAGTTCTGACACTCAACACGCAATACCTCCTGAATTCGGCAGAAAGTAGGGAACGAAGTGTCTTAACGCAGAGGTTCCTTCTGCCTACCCTGCTGTGTGCAGGGTGTGCAATGAACTTTTAAATTTAAACAGACCCTTCAGAGGGTCAGGGCACAATTTAACATATATCGCTAGCTATCCTCGCCCACCACTCTTGCGCCACCACTCTTCTATTTAAATGAAAATTCAAATAATTATAATGTACATAAAGCAATAATATTCTATATATATCCTCATCTCATATTCCTTATATGTGAGATGTTCTATTATGTTTTAAAGCTGGCAAATATATATTGTGGTCATTAATTAAATGCATTTAAGTGTAAATAAAGCATTGTTTGTGGCGGTACTAATTAATTTAAAATAACAGAAGTAAACATTGTAAAAAAAATAAACTTAATTTTAAAACATCGATTATTATTAACATTCGATTGATATCGAGAGATCTCGAGATAACGTAAAGCGAATCCAGTCGAAACATGATACAGCCTCGTCTCATATACTCGTAGTCTCTAATGGAAGCGTTTTATTCATTTACTTTTTAGGCGAATGCCCTGAATTTCGAACGGGTGACAGATTTTAAATTCTTCCCTTACACTTGTGCCTCGGTCGTTTTTATTGTGCTCGTTGTCCATAATGCATGAAATGCATTTGTTTATATATAATGAGATTTATCATGATCGAAATATATGTCTGTTCGTCAGTCAATTTTAGCTATCGATATATATCGTGCGGGCTGTTCACATTACATGATAATGTATATTAACAACAAAAAAATCATATGAAATTTGTGGTTCCCTTTGTTTTTTATTTCTGTTCTCTACCTTTCTTTATCCTTTATCTTGTGTGCAATAAAGTATATTGTTATTAATGTAGAAAATTGGACTTTGGACTTTCTTATGATTTGTTTTTAATTTCCAATGAAATACGTACTAATCATATGTTGTTGTTGTCATATTTGTAAAAATATATCTATATTAAATAATATCTATAGTAATATATAGATAGGGGATAGTTATCTAAAATATGACTCTCCTGAAATCATCAGTACATCAGTATTCTAGTTAAAATTAAATAAACGGATCCCGGAGTTGAACTAAAGCGTGGTTTAAGTTTACAAGAGAAAAACCATCTGGATTTACGACTCGCAAATTCTGCAAGTAAAATATACTTCTCGTATAATTTTGGGCGAATAAATAACGCTTTTAACATAATGTTTAGGTGTTATACAGCGTGTACTGTGCGTGTATGTGTTTGGTGTACGTACCGAGGAAATGAAAAAGCGGGACTGTCCATCAGTGGAACAGGTGAGCAGCGAGGTGAGGTCGCGAGCAGCGCCACCTCGATTCCTCGAATCGTGGATTAAATTGGCAAATCACCATTCAATCCATATAGGGCAACTCGGCGCCGGACACCAAAAAAAAAAGCACTTATGCAGCAAGTAAATACAAATTTTAATTATCATATTGAACGTTTTGTTCTCGTCCTCGGTTGTTCTTTTAAAACTGTGGACGTTCATTTAATAGAATGCACATATTGATAGGTTTTTCCGACAGGTCCGGTGGTGGTCGTCTTTTTCCCTTAGTCTTTAACATAGTTTTTGGGATGTGCTCCTGCACGCACGCTTGTGTATCAGTAATTTATGATACTGTATTTAGTTATTGTGAAAATGTTTTTTTTTATTTGTAACGATTCGCGCTTCCAGTTTGATAGGATATAAATCTGGTGGCAAACATTAATGAATTAATTCAGATTCGCTTTACACATTTCGAAGTGCAGACTTTGTATGGTCATATACCCTGGGGGACTTTAAAAATGGCTTACTTACTTTGTTGGTGTTTAAATGAACGAGTGGTTGAGTTTTTTTAAAATACACGTGTTGCGATTTACACAAAAATTGAATTGAAGCTTTTTGAGTCGTCACATAGATAGTGCTTTACGTATAATATATGGTGTACTGTCCTAAAAGTAAATTAATTTACTTTTTAATGCTTTAATTACTTTTAGTCCTAAGATAAACAGATTATTATCATTTTTATTTGATAAATACAAATTGGATTTACCTATCATGACATAATTTATTATTAATTTGTGAATTTAAAATTTTCATATTATATGCCTCCATTAATTAAGATTTAAGTTACGAAAAGGTCGGAGTCAATTAAGGCTTGTAAGGTGTTTTGGGTGTTGCGAATCGGTAATCACCGAAACGAGGGCCGACCACGGTTGCAAGCAATGTGTAACATATTCAAATTAAATATTAGGTTACTTCAAGTCAAAGTAAAAAAATTAAATATATTCTAACTAAAAGGATAAAGGTCGTTGTGGCATAGGGGCACAAGTATGTAACGCGACGATTGGCGGTTCGATTGACGTTCGACGATATTTTCATTTTTACGCTGTGTAGTGCGGCGTTGAGTTCTGACACTCAAGATTACACTACGCCTTGGAAATTTGGTGGACAGTATAGAACGAAGTTTTAACACTAAGTTCTCTCTATCTTTATAGAAGCATCGTCCACTATTATTGTTTTTCTAATGAACTTATTTTGGTAGCGACGCTTAGAAAAAAATATCCTACAGACTTACTAAAAAAACCTATAACAATCATATAAGAATTATAGCATGGTGATAAGTACATAAACATTCGCGAACACCATAAGAATATGGGAATTTGTTGGTAAAATCGGTTACATAGATTCTCAAAGAAATTTATGAACTAATTTGCAATAATTTTGCAGTATCATCGCTCGACTTAATTAGCTTTTAAAGGCGTCCATGTAATCCCGAAACGAACAAAGCGATTTAAAAAATACTCCACGTCACGTCCCAATGTTGAGTCCTATCCTTAAGAACTTCATATTTTTATGGACCTTTTGTGTTTTGTTCTCACAGCTGACAGGCATCTCCAGGAGCACGACTCGGTAACGCACCGAGAGATGTTATCACGGCCATTAGAAGGTCGGCCATTTGGGACAGAGGCATTTTGACACGTCCTCTTCACGTTTTCACTTTAAAAAAATATTATTTCAGGCTTGAGCTGATTATTGTTTAATTGGTTTTCTCCTGATTATTGAAATTAGTAATTGGGCTTACTCAGCAAGTCATAAAAAAGGAACAAAATAGGAAAAATATTCACACGTTCATAATGAAGACATCAGAGCATCTCACAAAGTTCCCACGGCTCACCGTCAGATAAGACGTCTCATAAAGACGCATCTCGTTTTTGCAGCATCATAATCATACTTGGCCGTCGTCACTCTGTCACCTGTTGACACGTGGTTGATATAAAACGCCAATAATGTCACTTTTTTATGACACGCTCGAGTCCCGTATTCGGGTCACGTGCGCTCGCCGTCAGATTTGTATCGACGCTTGAGCGCCGACTTGCCACCCGGGCCGCCATTCACTCATGCCGGTGTTAGAGCTGTGGTGTGACACATGCGCTAATCTCAAATCTCCCATCAACTACTATTTTAAGCTGTGGAGTTGCGTACGTCTTCCAGGAATCACCTCATTAGGAGGACGAAGGATGATGATGATGATGATGATGAGAAATGGATATTTTTCTGTTTTTTTTTCAGCTTTACGCTGTATTCCGAATGGTAAAGAGAGGAAGCCTGGTGATACGACACTTCCCACATCCTCATAAAAATATTAAATATCTAATTCCTCCGAGTGGGAATTGAACCCACAACCAGTCGCGTTTATCATCACACACTTGTGCCCCTGCACCACGACTTGCCTCAAATAGATATATTGTTTCATTATACTTATTGTATAATCAAACAATATATTATATATTTGCGCCAACAATATGTGGAACCCTCGGGGAAGCGAAACTAATGTAGAGGTCCACACAGAATACCAAAGTCCAGTTCTTTTATCGGTTTATCTACGCGATCACCTCAAAAAATCCGAGGGTCCGGATTCATTATTATCTTTCTTCGTCTATCATCGATGCCATTATCCTATTTAAAAGCATCTCTTGATTTGTTCTTAAATTTTTTTTTGGTATCGTTTACCCGACAACGTTTCAATCGGGCTCTAACAATGGCCAAGTTAAGAAAGATATTTAAGCGTTTAGTTACGGTATTTTTTCACAATTTTTCAATTTGACGGATTTTTCTATTCTGTAGTTAAAAGGCCGGAAGGTGTCGATACGCAGTGTTATGAATACATGCTAATAATGGTTGAAGAATAATAGGATCGACTCACATACTTATATTTAATTCGACGCGTATATTGTACTTCCTTGCATAGGTATGTAAATAATAATAAAAAATGTTTTTTTAGTTATGGGGGCTCGAACGTGTGAATGTAAACGCGAAAGGTTGTGGGTTCGATTTCCAATCGGAGATATTAAATATTTTCATTTTCTCATTCTGCTAACGAGGTAGCAGCGTTGAATTCGGCGGAAAATGGGAAACGTCAAATTTTAATGGGAACGGAGTATCTTGTCACTAGAGTCCCTGTTTACCTTGGTCTACTTTGCTATGTGAGGGAAATAACGTGAAAGATTATAAATTAAATCTACCTCTAAATTTATTTAATTTTAGAAGATTTAGAGAGAATATTAATAATTGAAGATGGCGGGGTGCGTGAGTTCGCCGGGACCCACACGGAGCGTGAAATCGCGGGGCGCGGGAGCGGGCACACCTGGCCACCAAGGCCTCTCTCTGCCTTATTATTTGTTGTCTCTCATCTTCCATGCTCGTAAATTTCCGCGTCAACGTGTGCGATGCTTGTGGAAAAAAAATGAGATCGACAAAGCCTTTTACACTTGGTGATATAGACATAAAGACTTATGATCGGTAAGTACCGCGGGCACAATGCGGTCGGCTCGTCCGTCCGGTGGGTCTTAATATGCGTGTATAATTTTTCTTCGTAATAAATTCGGATTGTAATGGCCGATCGCGATTGGTTTGAGAGTTGAGTTGCGTTTATTTTAATAAAATTCTCATGGAATTACACAGAGACTGGTCCGGCGTTGCTGGTGATTGCCACCTACATGGTGGTGTGGCCTACAAAGTCATTGGCGGCCCATTTGCGACAAGCTTTCGTAAATAAATATGTATTTTTATTGCGGTTTTGAAGGTTTTATTACGTAAAGTAATTAAACGTTAAACCCTCTCGAGAATTATCTCAGCCTCCCAGTAACGTTTGTTTTAATTATTCTTTACAAAGTTTGTCGCGTATTCATTATTTTTTAAATTTATGTCTTCTTTATGTTGTTGTTTATGTTGTCAAATTTTTATGTTTCGTGTGTACAATTTAATGTAAATTATTTTTTAACACTTCAATATATATTTATATATATTTTTTGTTTTGGAGATATGTTTAATGCAAACAATATACTGAATGGTATACTGAATTTATATGGGATTTTCATTAATAGCTTTATGTATTAAAAATTTACAAGAAAAATAAATTATTAAATCATAATGGATTAATTTATTATTCTTACCTCTCTTCATAATTCCGCTTGCATGAGGATTAGTGCTTTTCGTCAATAAGCTGGAGCAGTTCCACCTGTGCCACCTGAACTGATGCTGACACTCCCTAACCGCCATTTGCAGACCCTCAAAAGCTATAGCCGCTGTGTCAGGAGAACTGTGACAGACAGACCTTTGTTCTCTGGTCAGACCTCCGACCATCCTGCAAGTGAGGCCTGAGCTTAGCTTCAATTGATGAGGTAGGATGTTGTCTCTTGAGCTGAAATATATATACAAAAATGTAATATTTAAAAATAGCAAATTTACTTTTTAAAATTTTGAAATATATTAGTGAAATATACCGTACATAAACCAAAAGGTAGGTAGTTACTTAAATTTGATATTAATTTTTACAACAATAATTTATTTTCCTTAGACGATAAATTTCTGAAGTCTAATATATTAAATATATATTTCTGTATATAATATAAATATATAATATATATTTCCAGAATTCGGCGGAAAGTGGGGAACAGTGTCATATCACGAGGTTCCCTCTGCCTACCCTCCTGAGTGCAGGATACAGCGTGAAGCTGGTATATTTATTATATTATTCGCAAGTATCAAATTATTTATCTAGATGTACGTATTGAATCGCTACGCTATTCATTTAGAATATATGTTGATAATTCTATATTAATATACAAATATATGTATGTAGGTACATATTATAGGTTAATAGTAAATTATAACTATAAGATGAATTATTAAAAGCTCTTTTCTAATCAAGTCAGAGCTTTTTAAAATTTTTGACTGTTTAAATACATATATCATTAAGTCACGATTGAACCTATTACCACCAAACATTTAAAAATTTTACAATCGTTAGAACAAAGTGTTACAAATATATCTAAATATAACGTATACAACCCATAAGAGCGAGTCGTTAGTTAAAGGCTCACAAACGTCGTTATAATTAATTTATAACAACCAGATAGTATCGTACAGGCCCAAAATACTTTAATAATGAAACAATTTGTATTCGCTCCCAACTTTTAAACAAATATTTTTAAAGTATTCCACGTTGGAAATATTTTAGGGGATTTTAATTAATATTTTTGTGTATGGTGAAGTCTGCTGAATGCTCACTCGGGGGGGAATGCTCGATGGATTTTTTTTTTGAAATACCATACTTTGATTAAAATAGTCCCGTTACAGCTGATTGAAATGAATAATATCTCAATTTGTGGTACGTTTAAAGGCTTACGTTTTCAGGACATAATGTAATTGAGATATGATGTAGATTAGGCTCAAAAATCTGAACAATTTTTTGTTTACAATATTAACAATTGTAAAATTTTAAATTTAATTTAAGTATATTTTCTATACCATATACTTAATGTTGATCGAAATGTATGTATAATAAATTTCTGCATTAATAAAAAACTCTATACATATTTAAGTCTTTAAAATTCGCGTAGACTCAAGAAAGAAAAGAAATCTGACAAAAATTAATAATTCATCACAGCCCCGATTTACCGAACTTAATTTGCTATAATGACACACTTTGTAATGAATTCCTTTATATTATGAAGCAGAAGTCTTATTATTTTTCTTGAGATATGTCACGTTTCCGTTTTTACGGACCTACGTTGATCTGATGACTGCACTTTACTACGTGATTCGACACTTTGGGATTTTTTCTTCTGAGATATAAACTCAGTCACAGTCGTAAAATGAAGGAGATTAAAATGCTTTGTTTCAAAACGGTGTCTAAAGTTTATAATTTAGAGTATTTACTTACTTAGATTATATGATAGCGTATTTTATGTAAAACATAATATTTATATTGAGGCCATCGTAGGGAAACAAGGAGGTATTTTTTTTGGAAATTGCGACCTTTGTGGGTTCGATCCCCGCTTGGTGTAAAGAATTATTGCTATTAATGATCTCTGGCAAGACAAAGCATGGAGATTATTCTCACCATTCAGTATATTTTGACATATTCCAATTCAGCAAGAAAAAGGAGAACAGATTATTCTATCTGTTTAAATTTTTCTTAAATTATTATACCTATTGCAAATTAAGATTATAATATATTAAACAGACTGGCCGCCTAAAGAAATTCCCACGTATGTAAGTGACGACAGGTGTCCAGATCTCTATAGTTGACGTTAAACAGCTAATTTAACATGTGAATTAGATCTGGAACACAAGGAAATGTTAATTGAAAACCACAATATGAGTTAATTAAAGATTTTTAAAGGTCTATTGTAAAGTATCCATCTGTTATACATAAGTAATCTCTACTTGTAATAAAATTGTAACTAATCGGTATCTGTAAATAGAGGATTTATTGTTGAAAAGAAGATTTAATAATGTCTGTTTGTCGGTCGATCTGTTTGCTCATCTGTGCGTTTGTGCACGCTTATATAAGAAACGGCTAAAATCGCAGATTTATATACAGTTTCACTATTATATTTTGTTTGTTTAATTTCAATCGGTTTATAAATAAAAAGGTTACATCAATCAAAAGCATTTTAACTTAATTTAACTTAATTTACGTAGTTCAAGAGGGCGAACCAACAAACGGGTTATAACTAGTATGAAACTTACATCGTTAATAGCAACGTCTTAACACTGCGTTCTGAGAGATAAAGCGTGCAATCGTTTTAAGTATATAAGCAGATGATATTTTTAAAATAAACATATCTTGAGAAAGCTCACATACCTAGAGAAAGCTCACTATAAGCAATATTTGTTTCTCTAATTCATATTCTGCTTAAAAGAGCTTTAATTTGTAAGTTTAGTTCGTATTTTGTTTAAGGTGTGTACTATTTAACTTCCACGAACACACTCCATCTCTTATCAGTCAATTGTATGAGAGAGTGACGGTCAAGAAAATAGTCGCGACAAGTGATTGGTTCCGTTGATTTTCTTTATATTTTTTGTTTAAAAGTTAAAATATTACAGGTTCTATATGCAGTACAAATTTATATAGATAATTTATAGTTTTCTTTAATTTTTATGTTATTATTTTTCTTTGTTTTTAATTACATAGTACATACATAGTACGAATTGCGATAAGAATATTGCTTAAAAAAACAATATCTCTCTCATTAAGTTAAAACACTACATTTTAAACTTTACTTGACTTTTTTTCTTTTTATTTTAATATACAATGTGATAAAGAATTGTGTCGAAGACATTTAAGAATTAGAATTAGGTAAATTTTTATGCACCATTGTGCTGGAATGAGATGTTTTTTGTCTTTGTTGAGAATAAATAACGGTTGTATTAATAGTGTTTTCATGGGGAATACGAATTGTTCACAGTTTTGTATTTAGCTAATTATCGATCATATTACATATAAATTGTGAGAGTTGCATAAACATTAACAAAATTTTTCAATATCCAGTTATCTAAGATAAGAAGTATATAATATATAAAACGCTTTAAATACTGATAGAAAACTGACAGATAGTACACAAAATGATGAAATTCGACAAGTAACAAGTTAGCATTGTAACGGTATTTAACGTTATGTAGCGCTATGTACTAGCATAGAAAGAAAATATTTTTCACCAGAAGGGAACCCTAAAAAATTTAGTAACAAATGTCAAACAGTGTTTTCCTTCTTTACATAACTGTGTAACTTATCTCGCCTTCCCACGCTTAGGGAATGCCGGTGTCATTAAAGGGTTGGACGAATAACCGACGTTTAACGATCGTAATGACGCTCACTCATGACTATCATTGTCGTATCATTTTTGCATTGCAATATCATTATTTTAATCATTATTTTAATGATTCAACACCCGCCGGTTATTGTTTTATAACGATTTATGTAATTGTAGACTATTCGGATCTTGATTATTGTGCGCTAATAAAACTGTAAATTATGCAGATAACGTTCGGTGTTAAAACAATCTTCTTTGTATCGTTTCTATCTAATTAAAAGTTAAAATATCTATATTATTTATATGTATTTGAATAAAAAATATCTTAATAATTAAAATCTGTATAATAAATGTTCACTAATAGAGCCTTTACATATGTAAAAGCTCATTTATATATAATAAATAATCAATGAAACATAAATAAAGAAACAAAACAGAAATAACAATTAGATTGAAAGCGTTAATAAGGTAAATTGCTTTCTCTTGTTTATAGTGATTTCTGAATGTTGTTATTGTCAGCAAGTTTTTCTCAGTAGCAACGAAGAGCTTTTTCCAACAAGTCGTTAAACTCTGATCCAATTAAAGCCCCCGCCTGAACTTAATATAATTGCTTCGAAAATACCTCCACACGAGATAAAAACAATAATTTCGTGCTTTAAGAGTTCGCCAGTAAAAAATAATAAATCTGATGTCGGGCTGATGAAATGCTACGATACTCATTCAGAAAGGTTATTTCAATACAAATTACAGCTACTTGCGTTGCCTCTCGCTGCGTGCCGACAATTCTGCAAATACTTTTCTCATCTAACCCGCGGGTGTATGGAGATTCCGCTGGAACTCTGTTGCGGGAAAATCTACCTTAAATCTTAAGCTGTTAGAGCTATAATAGCATATGTAAGAATCGTCTTATGCTCATCCGTTTTCCCGTTGTACGGTCTGATTGAAATTCCGTGTCCCAACAATGTGTACTCTCGCTTAATACCTATTTGCTCTGTTTATAAACTTTCAACGTACACTATCTGTATATTCTTTAAGCTCTTAGAATATATTTAATTAATTTGATCGATAAAACACTTTATATTGTATTTTTTATATAATTTTTTATATTGACAGTATCGTATCGAGTAATTTATTTTACGCTCGATAATTTTTCTTCTTAAGACTAATAGGTCATTGATTAGATTAAGGATAGAGCGATTTTATAAGGGTTGTTTGTTAGTTAAATAAGATAACGTTATTTTATACAATATTTTAATTTGTTTATTTTAAATAATTATTATATTGGTTTTTTTTTATAGTTTCATAAATCTCAATTTATCTAAATTATTAGCAGTTTAAGTATATACAATATATTGCAAAAATTATCTACAAGAAATAGTTATCAAGACAGGGAATAACAAAGATCTTAATTAAGAATAAGTTATTTACGGGATTTTAAAATTGAGTGGGAGCGTTATAAAAATATTATTTAATTTAATTATATTTAAGAGTTAAAATTAAGTGATTCAGATCATACTGAAATATAGTTTAAACGAAATTTATAATAATTGTAATTAATTTTTATTTTTTAAATGTTTTTATTCACTATTGATATAAATAATACTGAGAACCAATAAGCTCATATTGTTATTGTTATAATATATTATTTATATTTAAGTATTCATTCTTAAAGAAATACTGATATTTTTTTTAGGTAAACATAGTGTCGTTAAAAATATTAACTCTTTAAACGTAAATCATATTTATCTTTATACGTTATTCTAGTTATAAAAGCAGAAAAGTTATAATGTACATATAAGAACAAAATTAGTTAATTTCCATGCTCCAACGTTCAAAGAGTAGCATATAAACAAGATTCACATTCGCACTAACTGTAATTCGACGTACAGGAAACCTGACTTCACTGTAGGAGGCCATCACTTGAATCAATCACGTCAAACACGCTGGCAATTATACCTAACACGTTTAGTGGCAACACGTATTTGCATACTGTTAATCTGCGCCTTTGCGATCGGTGACATATGATTGTCACATTTTAAATTTACATATATTACCATGTATTATCATTATACTTCCATTATACATCTAGAGGCTGCCTACTTCGACGATTTGCATGATTAGTGTCGTGCGGTTATAGTTTGTTTTGGAACGCCCCTGTTTATTCGAACCCGTTACTGTTCAACAACACCTATTGTCAACTTAATTACCGTGAGTTAAGGATTTGATGTTGTTGTTTGAAAGATTCAATTCACACTGGTACATTGTTACATTTGCATGTAAAAATAACTTACCTTGCCATTTTAAATAATATTATCAGCACTAGATATGTTGCCGCCGGATACTTGGCGGGCATTCTGGGCCTCTCATCCGCAGGAACTCTCAGCTTTTTCATGTTGGTAGCACTACATCCTCTGTTTTAGGGTTCATTATGATGATCACTCGAAGAATCTCGTGAAATTTTCACCTCAAAACAGGAAACTGGTCGCACAAAAAATCGTTTGGTCACTTAAATCCGGAAACCGGTTGTCGAGCTTTCAAGATTGCTGTTTTTTTTATTTACTTCTAAATGTATAATACATAAGAGTTGAAGCGTCGATGCTTAATCAACAGTTTGACGGTCGCTATGAGCTGCGACGACGGTATATTATTAAATTAGCTTTTTCTATTATTTCACTAATATTCCCGCACTATCCCGCTGTCTCGTTTGTTTACGTCGGTGGACCGTCGGCGCGTTCCGTTGGTTTGTCTACAGCGCGGACGCGTTCAAGCGCGTGGGACCCGAGGCGTGTTCTTCGCGCCGCCCAGACGCCGAGAAAAAAGCTAGAGGGGCGTGCGTCCGCCGACTCCGCCTTCTCTCATTATCCTTGTTTATGCAATTATTATACGATATTTCAACACAAAACTATAATGAAATAATAAAAGATTAGGCGGCCGTGTGTTCTCAGAGCGAGCCCGTTTGACAGTGGCACCGTGGACCCAATCCCTGCCTATATAAAATGCCGCCCCACGCGTTTTATTCCCGACCATGGGACACGATGTCCCGTTGCTATTGCTTTTTAAATTGTTCTGTTACGAAATCCATTTGATTGTATGTCAGCTTTTAAAGCGGCCATCGTTACATTTCGCTTGTGCTTGTAAGTTTTATGAGGTTTTGGGTAGCTGCTTCATAAGTATGATTTGTAAATACATTTAAGTTTTTTGAGAACATATTTCCTGATGGAATTTATATATACAATTTATACAATTCATATACAATCAATATATTTAGTATATAAAGTATAAAAAAGATACAAATAAAGCCTATAGTGAAGTGTCCAATAAGATAAGCTCTCCCATCCACTGGACATCATTTCATATTTTTAAATAAAATTTTTTTTTTTCTATAAATCATTCTAGAGGGCAAATTGACAAAATACCCTGTTTGGTTCAAGATAAATCGTTGAATGATCGAGGGGGTTGTCTCTATTGAAACTGACCGGAGGGTGAGCCCTCATTAGGGTGACAGTCGCGTGCGTATTGTATAATATGTAAATAATAGTGATGTGCTTTTTAATTTTAAAATCAAATATATTAAATGTATTTTTTTTTTAATTTTGCATATAATATTATTTCGTTTTGAGAAACTGTAAGTTTGAGGTTTCAAATCAAATAAATTTGTTCATTTATGAATAGAGACGAATGTATATACATATATTATATTAAATAATATTTATTATATGTGTATTTATTTCAGAATTATAAAAAATATCAATAATTTATCGATATAATAAAAAAATACCCAATAGCGCATCTCTAAAACGTAACATCATAAAAGTTGTACTAACCGAAAACATTTATACGTGGGGTGTGTGTACGGTATAATTAACGTGTAACATGTAATGGTTTACAACTCTATATGAATCAAAGAGAATAATTTTAACTTAATTTTATTTAGTTTAAAATAAGCGAGATAATTGAATATTTTTATTTTAAATTCACTTTTATTAGTTCAAAAAATTTTATTTCAAAATGATTATTATATTCCTGTAGAAAAGTGAAAAAAAAATATTTGTGATATTTTTAAATAATATACATACATAAAAAATATACAAATAGATGTTAATTTTAAACATTAATGCAATCTTAATAAGAACGGAAAACTATAACATAATTATACATTTTTATTACCTTTTTTTCCCGCTTCACGCTGTATCCCGGATATAGCAGAGGGAACCTAGTGTAAAGATACACCATTCCCCACTTTCCGTAGAATTTTCGAGGCATTTCGTGTTGAGTGTTTGAACTCAACACCGTACTTTCTCTTATTACCAAAGGGAGTTGAAATATTACTAAATAATATCTCCGAGTGGGGTCGAACTCACGACCGTTGGGTTTACAATCACACATGTTTGCTACTGCGCACGACGGACCCTCATTTATTACCTAATAAGTGCCCTTATTTGTAATCATATCAAATTCAATCCAGTCCCTTAAATACTTGAACTTGTGCGCTGACAGATCGGTCAGTCACCCTCTGTTATGTTTAGTATAATATAATTTGTCATTTATTATGTCGTTTATAATTAACAAAATGAAATGAATTTAAATGAAATTCGATAATTATTTTGTAATTTTTTTGATCATATAGGAATGTGGGGTAAATACGCTCCGTTCCCATTTTCCCACTTTTGGGTGGCAGAACTCATGAATATGGAAAGGAAATTAATTTAATTAGAGGAAGTATTTAATATTATTGCCTCGAGTGGAATCTAACCTACAACCACTGCGTTTAGAGTTAGACGTTGTCTTACTCAGCCACGAGGGCCTCTCTTAAATCAAAACTTCAATTTATATTTAAATACACACGTAGCCATTAGTTATCTATAATATTTTTTTTTTGATACGGAGAATGTTGGAAAAATAATAATATACAAATAGATATTTTTATATTAAAATAAACGTCGATACATTTTAATACTATTTACATAAATTTATACAAAACTAATAAATGTACATAAATAATTAAAAAAAAAAAAGAAAACAGATAAAAAATATATAACTTCACAGAACATAATTACGTAAGAAATGATTGCCTTTGTTACTCGTATATCTGTTTATGCGCGGTCAGGGTGGCATGGTAATGGATCCTTTGATCTGGCACGCACCACTCAAGTGCTGTTCACTAAAATTGCCTTTATTTGCGGGATTCGCTTAACTCGAATTAATTTTTATCTCGATACATGCATGTTTATGTATCGTTTTATCAATACACATATAGACATATTAATTTTATTGTATATTTGTGGAAATTTGGGTTTTAAGTCTAATTTCGAGGTTTTTATTAAAAGTCATAGTGCTGTATCATATTTTAATCGATGATTATGCAGTCGATATGTTATTGTTTATATTCCCGCATATAGGTCGAGGCCGTTGTAGCGCAGGGTACAAGAGTGTGTCGGTAACGTGACGGTTGTGGGTTCGATCCCCACTCTGGGGAATGAATTATTATTTAATAATATTTGCATTTCTTCGCTTTGTCACTAAGGCAAAGCCCGGTGTTGAGTTCCGGCATTCAACACGTAACGCCTCCAAAAATTCAGCGGAAAGTGTGAAACTGAGTGTTTTAACACTAGGTTCTCTCTGCCTACTCTGCTATATATGGGATATACAGTGACGCTGAGATATTATTTATTTGAGTACCTCTACATGTAGCTATATGTTATATTAGTTTACTACCTCTAAAGCTGATAATACGTTAGAACGCACAATGGTGTAACAATCTTTCCTTGTCTTTAACATGTCCATTAGATGTGACAAAACGTCCATAGAACTACTCGTAGCTGAGAGTTGTAAAACTCTGGTGGCCATTGGGAACATTTATTGCGTTATAAAGTCGGGGAGTTATCATAAATGATAATATTAATATCTCAAAGCCTTTTTAAGGTGACGCTGCATCTTTTTGAGTTTATCATGTCAATTTTCCGTATTTCTCATGATATTTGGTGTCACGTACTCAAAGCCTCCATACTTCCAGCCAGAAAGAAAAAATATCTTCTTAGAATTTTTCTGGTAACTAAAGCTTATACATTATATTTTTTAGCTTCGCGCCGTGTCCTGCACATACCAGACTAGGCAGATAGAACTTGGAAGCACTTAGGTACGTTCTCCAATTTCCACCGAATCTCCAGATTCGAAAATAAGCTGCGCTGGAGTGGAATCTACCTATATACCTAAAATGAAAAAAAAAATCAGTATCTTTATACAAATTAACATCTGAACTAAACTCTCCTTTAAGTAACACAGTATATAACTATGTGAAAAACAACACGCTAATAGCGTAACGTACTCACTCGTATCCCGTTACTCTAACGCGGTAATATGTGGGTTTTATAATAAATAAAATGTAAACAACACAAACTATTAGATAATAAACAGAATCGTTTGTTACGGTAAGCTTTCTAACCGTCTTAAGTACCTTCAAAGTAAATTTTAGTATTTCAAATGGATGTTTTGGATCTATGATCAGTTTTACGATTTTACACGCAGCTTATATAGCACGTTATTCAGATGGAACCTAGTTTTTAGACACCTATATTACTAATTTTTGAGATGCATCTTGAGTAGCGGTACTCAACGCTCCGATTTATCTACCAGAGAGAGAATCGTAATTATTTAATGTATATATATATATATAATATATAAAAATAATTTTAAAATGTGTATTTATATACTTTATATTAAAATAAATATGTTAAGTGTAGGTAATGCTAGAAGCTTTTTTTTCGCTTCACGCTGCATCCCTGAGCAAAGCGGGTTAGTAGAGGAAATCTGGGAAACTAGTGTTAAGACCCTCCCCGTTCCCATTAAGACACTTCTGTTCTCCGTTTTCTGCCCAAATTCTGGAGGTATTGCGTGTTGAGTGATAGTACTCAACACCTCGCTTTGCCTCGACACGAAAACGAATGTATGAAAATATTCAATATTATATTAATTAATTATTATTATAAGTAAAGATTTATTATCTTTTATCATAAAGTTGCATCGATTCAATATTCACATAGGTGTTTGCCTTACCGAAGCGTTGTTTCCACATAGCGGTGTACCGGGTAGGTATTTAATGCGGTCGATTGTCGGCAATGAATACCCATTGTCTGTCATTAGCTCGTAAACACTAGTCTTTAAATAAATTTCCCCCCAGAGAAGGCTGTCTATGGAGGCTGCTTTTGTGTTGCCACTTTAGAAATTTTCCTTATTAGTCCGGAGATGTCTTGTGTAGACAAATTGAATTGGTTAATTTAAATATTATTTGCATCGGTCGTAAGCAATTATTTTGTTAATTTTAGTTGATATTGAAAGTACTTTTTGATCATATAGATATGTTAGTATAAATAATATTTGTGGTCTCTAACTGGACGGGCACTACGATATCAACATAACTCTTTGTCTCCTTCTTTTAATAACATTTAAATGAAAATTATAAAATTTATAAATATACACCCAAATTTCCATTATATATATATTTCCATTTCTTCGCTCTGGTTTCGAGGCAAAGGGCGGTGATGATTATATTATATATATATATATATATATATACATAAATTAACAATCACTACACGAAACACATGCTGCAAAAATAAGTATATACAATAGGCAATAAGCAAAGTTATATAGATATTTTATTATTTATTATTTATCGTATTCAATATGGCAACATTGTTTAAAAAACTTATATCACGATTGTTCAAGAGCTTGCTTGCATCATACCGCTGGCAGCTACTGTCACGCATCATTTTCTGTTATTATCAATTATCTCGCGAACCTTTGCAGCCTCGCTTGATGGATTGAAACAATGTGTGGTGGCTTGAGAAATCCTCTAAAATATACCTTTGTAGGTTTATGTTGGTAACATTGTTGACAGGCGTGTACAGGTACATTGTATAATGCATGTATGTATATACTACATATTACATAATAGTAGCATCCAAAAGGTCAGTCATGGCGCAGGGGCACAAACTGTGACCGTTTGTGCCCTAAACGCTATAGATTGTGGGTTTGATTTCTACTGTAGGAAATAAAATATTTAACATTTTTATTTCTTCATGCAACATACAAGAATAAAGCCAAAAATGTATATATATATATATACATTTTTGGCTTTATTACGTATATATGTATTAAAGCCATATACTCATTGCCACACTATTCCTTGGACCTATGGTCCTATAGTGGAAACGAATATTTATAACATACAATATTATCAATTCATAAAACCGATCTACGTTGAATGGACCTTTATATATTTTCAAAACATAAATAACTAATATTAAAATTTTAAAATTACATAGCCCATCAACAAATTCTCATAAGCTTACGCTAATTACACAGAAATGGGACGATCCACACGGGCTCAATTAGAAAACTTTAGGGGCTATATAAAGGGACTATAAATCAGACGACGGTCGATACGTTTGTAAGGGGGACTTACACTGTGCGTTATAAACGCCAGTGCTGGTGAGATGCGTTAATAAATTAATTTATATATATGTCGCGTAATTTGTTTGTATACAAACAATGAGTTATTTAATTTTATATTATATAATTTTTATAATAATGTAGTCAATTTGAGTTAAATAAAAATTCTTTTTTTAATTTAACATACCGTAACAATATTTATGATCTATTTATTTACCATAATAGTTGTACAGAATTTATAAAAATAAAACCAAGTTATGTTAGCATGTTTAAAAAGCCACATAGCACACTTGTGTAACATTTTGACTGTTTAATGTTTATCTAACTTACTTAATAAATACTTTAATATAGCAAATAAACTATAGCTGTAGTAATTATATAATGAACACGAAAATAACTATAAAATATAAGTAAACAAAAAGAAGCAAATAACTTTGTATAAATATATCCAAAAATTTGCTTTAAATATTAAATTCAAAGTTTTTTAAAAAAACCTCAAAATATAAAAGTATATTTTGTAATTTTAGCAGACTGTAAGCAAAAACAACTCTATGTACCTGACCGCTTTTTATTTTATTGTATATTTTTGTCATTCCTGATATTGCCGAATATTGTTTTAATTTGGTTCTGTATAAAATTAGGACCAAATAGCGCATTTGCAAATGCAAATTAAATACTTTTGAATAAATATAATTATTGAATTTTTTTGGTCTTTACATACAGGTGTGCCACTGCGCAACCACAGCCTCAAAATTATATTAAAATTGTCGTTTAAAACTTTCAGTGTACGCAGAGAAGCAACTCACGCACACGAGGCGGGACCTCGTTAGCAACTGTATGCGACATTTCACATGCGCTAATTGCAAGCATTTACCCATCTTGATAAACTGCCGTTCGTGAGATTTACATGTGCAGATGCGTTTTTGTGTGCACTGTGCGTCTTTATAACATATCTTCTTCGAGTTTCACGCTTTATTCCGAACGTAGCAGGGTAGGCAAAGAGAATTTGGGAAGCTAGTGTTAAGACACTCCGTCCCTAGTAAGACACTTCCGCTCTAAACTTTCTGCCGAACTCTGGATGTAGTGTGTGTTGAGTGGCGCAACTCAACGCCGCACATCTTCTATATAAATATTTTAAGATATTTATGGTATGTCAGCAAGCCAAGCCAAGTTGAACTACCCTTACTGAAAATATTTTAATCTTTACCTCATCCATCGCTAGGCTGCGGCTATATAGAAAGTAAAGGAGAGGGCCTGGCAATTAGTTTGGACATGGCGAAGGCCTTTGGTACGGGGCGTTCCTTGCTAAAAATTATATGGGCTTTCCGAGAGTTTAGGCTAGTGGATCTCCAGCTTTCCCACTGGGCGCAGTATCAAGGTCGCTGTCGACAGGTTTTGCTCGGAGAGAGAGCGAAACAGTATATCACGCCAATACAGCCGTGTATAGGACCCAGGTTCGGCATATTTGACCCATTTGATCGCATACAACATAAGCTCGAATCGTTGGGGACCGAATGATCTGTGCAGGGTTTGACATATTGGCTTTGAGCAGAAATACCTCCTCGCTGTACGTTATCCTCCGCATTTATGGGAAGTGTTTTCCTTTTTATGTATAATATGATACATTGTATAAAAATCTCGTATTAATTTTATTACAAAATTAAATTACCTAATTATAATCTATAACCTTTAACTGTTTTGTTAAGTTTGTTATAAGAAAAATCATTCGTAGGTATATTATATTAACGCTTTAAACCACATCTATAGTGGTTATATTCTCTAAATCTAGCATTGCCTTTATCGTTTTCCTTCCATTAGCGTTCCGACCGCGCTCTATAATTGAAGTGCGGCTGAGCCCAGCTAGTTTCATTATGCACTTTTATTGAATGCTGCATCGATAATTTGTTATAACATAGATAATTATATGATAATCTTTATTTTAACATCGAATAGTCTTTCAGTATTAGTTCTTTATCATTTATTTGAAGTTAGTAGTAGTAGTATACTCGCATACTCTTATCAAAGTAAAGTTTTCTTTTCTTTCTTTTTCTTTTCTCAAAATACTGTAGATACGATTTTCCATTCTATACTAAAAAAATATTGACCTGGATTGGTCTCTGTTGACATGGTAGACTTTTTGCCCATGGTGACGAATTGGTAAGATCTCAGGGTTTCATTTCATTCCCTTTCATGAACATTTTCATACATGCCGCCCGATGTATCTCATGCTTGATGTGTGATCTTCTTCCATTATCATCGATACTTTATTCTCGAAAGTCAATCAAAGTCTTCTAATGGCTCAGTTACCAATCACTATTGCTTCATAAATCTTCTGCCACAGTTTCATCATTTTCTCGACGGGCTCAAACCAAATAAATGAACACGTTAAAACATTTAAGTTTATCTCTAAGTAGTTTGTCTTGTTTTTTATTATATTATGGTCACTATTTAAAATCAGTAGCTGATTTAGATAAGCTAGACTGTCCATAGTACCCCATAAATCTGTCACGCTAAGTGCGTCGAGAGGCAATTTATTGACGGATCTCAACACCATCGGCAATTGCTTAATGTAAATAACAAATTGACTTAATGTTTATATGCCCTTTTAAATATTTAATTCAACCGCAACTCTGCGATCGCAATTCACGATAAGAATGTATTTAGTAAGTTCTTATAATTACAGTATTTTACACTTAAATATATCAAGTATACAACTAGCCCACTACTCGGTGTTGCTTGACTGTTAGATATAGATTTTTAATATCTAATAAGAAAATGTTTTTTTTTGTTTCACGCTGTATCTTACATTGGTAGGCAGTAGGAACTAAGTGCTAAGACACTCCGTACCTCATTTTCTGTCGAATTCTGCGTGCGTGTTAAGTGTCGGAACTCAATGGCGCGTGGCCTCATGTCCAGCGGGAATTGATCCACAACCTAACGCATTTACGCACGCTCGTGCCCCTGCGCCACGACTGGCCTCAATACACACATAACATAATATATAACATTTTAAGTTATAAAACAAACAAAATTCAAGATCCATATAAGTAATCAAAGAAGTAAATTAAATAGATAAAATTCTTAGAGAGGGTCTTGCACGAGTCAGTCAGGATGCCGCTGAGTGATCTATGAAGCTCGCCGCGTGCCGCGCGCTCCGTAGATATTTAATTAAGTACCCTACCCTATATTACGTGGCTTCGAGAAAATTGTATGACAATTTTAGATATTATTATGAAATTCTTAAATATATAAATGGTAAGCATTTTTATTTCTGGCCGTCGTGGCGTAGAGGTAACTGACTGTAAATATAATGGTTGTGGATTCGATTTCTATTTGGGGAATGTTTATATTGACATTTCCCCCTTTTTCCCTTTTTTTCCCTCTCTGGTAGAAAAAGTAGCGCATTGAGTTATGTCATTCAACAGGCAAGGAGGGAAATGTCTTAACGCTCTGCCTACCTAGCTGACAATTAATCCAAATAAGCTATTTTGTTTCCCTATTATATATATATATCAATAAATAAACAAAGACCATATTAAAAATAATATAAAGCAAATCGACGCTTATATCGACACAGCTTAAATGATTTATCAATTTGCCAACCTGGTTCACTATTAGGCTTCATTAAGCTCGAATAGTCGTATATATCAAGCTGGACCTACATCAATCGAGTGCAGACAGGACTCTCAGTATAATTTGTCAGCGATATCGATTTATCGACATAGGCTTATCGAGTTAATAGTATCGATACAACGATATAGGTTTATCGAGTTAATCGATCTAATTTCGTCAGTTCGATCATTCGGTGAGCGATGGAGGTCGTTGTGGGAACGCCACTGGGTGCGCAGTCATTCCACTTGCCATAGTATAGATAGAGCAGACGATGCAAATGTTTATATTAAAATATTTGGTTAACGTCCCTGAGATTTGCTTTCTATCTCTTAAATAATTCGAAACGACAATAAATGTATGAAATAGATGTATTTAATTTACTCGAGCTGCTTTTTCTTCCCTAGTTGTTAAATGTGGGATATGGGTAAGCTTAATATTTAAGAGAATTTTATATATTTTTAGTAATATATACCTCTGAATATTATGTGTCCTGTATTTAGAGTGCAGATGAAGCTTCACTTAGTCTAAAGTCCGAGCTGAAGCTGGCAGGATAATCCCCCGCGGGGGTTCATCCCCTCGGGGTCACCTATGTGGGCTATGGCGTCGAAACGATACTAGTGAGAGGACTTAATATTCAACTCATTTATTATATATTATATACATTAAATTATGTATATACACTCTTCAAAACAGTAATGAAAATTGATTGTACAACTGCGCCTAGCTATTATTTTAGTACACTTACATTGCATGTTATATTATATTTATTATTATTGTGTAATATTCAAAATTTTCATAAAATTATAAAGCTTATTTACAGGTATGCATTTGTGTATCTGTCTCTGAGAGAAACGAAATAATGGGTATGAAAGTCTTGGGGGGTGGTACTGTAATAATTAACATTGTTTGTGATTATTTTATTATTGCGACCACCTGTGAGACATCCGCTTGTAGAGTATTTGGTTTGTTGTTTAATTATCTTTATTGTATTCAGTGATTTGAAACTATTGTAGGCTTGATTAACTTTAATATGTTATATGTACAAGTATATGTGTTTCTTTAAGCTTTGGTGGTGGCGACGGTATGGTGTATTTTTGTACCGTCACGCTTAGTGACGGTAGTGGGTTCGGGGAAGCGACCTGTTTTTATTTCCCAGTTCCGCCGCAACAAACATGTAACACTTCTAAAATTGTATATATATGAGTGAAACGAGGCGTAGGTACGAGACCCATTCCTATAATGTTTCTATCTATCTATTTCTATATCTATCTATCTATCTATCGATCTAAATGTACTCGTAGCGTTGGTAAATATTAAAAAAAGGAAACCATAACACAATGTTAGCCAATTTTAGTTTTATTGTTGTGGCATTTCAAGCTTCAGCATTTTATCTCATATATATTTAGTTACACAATACATTTATTCTTAAATTTTGACACAATTATAGAAAAAAATATAATGTTTAAAATATCTGAAGACTGTTCGTAGCATTGGCACGTAGACTAAGATTTGATCTTGAACCTCAGGAATTGGCCTCCAAAAACTACGAGGGTGGAATTTGATATTGAAAAAGTGGGAAATTAGGCAATCGAATGGGCGTTGGGCGTGGCGGGGCGTGGCCAGCCCTTCGTACTTCGTACTTCATGGTGGCGATATCGTAATCGCTCCTTGTGCCTATCGGCTTTATTGTTATTTGATTTGTAGACACTTTTAGTTATCTCTTTTTGTTATTTTTAACTTTTTTAAGTATTTGTAATTATTATCAAGACTATTATCAAGGCCATCATGGCGCGGCAGCATATATTGTATTAAGTATGGATCTATATATAAGGTATCAACGACGATAACGTAACGTGGCGGTAGTGGTTAGGTTATACATTAAAATTTTGCAATACTTGTTGCATATCTAATATTATGAATGTACCTTATACTATGAAAATAAGTATTAAATTGGACATGTGTGGCAGTTATGATTGCATCATCTATACTGTCTCTATATGCGAAATCCGCTTTGATAATACTCTAATAAGACTTCACCTCTCAACATCCAGTATCTCAAATTTGGTCAGAAAATGAAGAACGAAGTGTCTTGACTCTAAATTTCCTCCACATACTATACTTCAATGAACTTATTAAGGATTTCTTTTTATTAGAAATCCTATATAATAAATTATAGCTTATTAACTTAAATACAACAAATGGTTTCCAATGATACAAAATAAATCCGTGTCATCATCTTGACGAGCAAAGAAAAGACGTCCACAAAGCTGCACTTCCAGCTTTTACCAACAAGCAAAAAAATATAAGCAGTGATACGCAAATAATTACATTATGACGCGTCAAAATCACTTTGTCTCATGTCGATGACGAGAACGGTCTCACAGACTGTTCCACTGATACCATCGGACTCAAACAAACTTAACTTAACAGCTTAGAAAATATGTACAACTTAGCTAGCTTAAGTTTTAAAGCTCACATTTCTTTAATTCAAGTTCAACCTGTTCTGGTTTTTCAGAAATTAATGTGTCAATCGCCCCTCCTCCGAGACGTGCGTTATTAATAATCGTGTCAATCTCTCGTGAGAATACGTCGCCGTCCGTCGTTCTGAGGCAAGGTAGCCGTTCATCCCGATCACAGATTATAGGGTAATTGAAGGTTTTGCTTAGCGCTTATATAATTAATTCTATTTAATTTTTATATTACGCTGGGAGTCAGCTGAGTCATGACTCTGGGTGCCTTTGTTGGGGTGTTGTGGTATATTGACGTATAATATTGTACTCTGTGTGCGATGAGATAAAAAAAAACCAACTCGGTGTCGTGTTAATTTTGTTATGTTATTATAATTCATTTAACAGGTAAAAGGTTTTTTTTTTCAAAGGTAAATATTTTACTAATTTATATTGTTGAGGAGTGATCGGTCTTTGCTTATTTTATGCGTTTGTAAAAAAAAAACACCAGTCTTTTAATATTTTACTGTAAAATGTTGTATCGTTTTTTATTTTTTTTTTCTTTAAGGTTTTTTTTTCACATAGCTAACTAGTACTTTTAAATAATTAAGTCAGGTATGTTTGATATTAAATCATGGAGATTTCCGACAGAGGTGAGAGCAAAAAAGGACATTAAGGTCACTTTACGCTGCCAAAAAGTAAGTGATTCATCATAATTTATTATTCATGTCTGAAAAACCCTGAAGTGACTAATCGACGTAGCTCGTGGACAACAATGACTAATTTAATTAAATTTCACACTGAAGCCCTGCGCGAGGGCTTAAAATGATGCTACACTTATGATTATAATATACTGTTTTTAACTATCTTTAAAAAGCAGTTTTTAAATTAAGTTGGTATGTATTTATATATGTAGGTAATGTTTGTAATCTTTGATAATATTTGCCTTTCAACAGTGCTAAGATCCATCTATTGTACAGATAGCATCGAAAATCTTTCTAGACACCTAAAAGACAAATATTTTGATAATATCTCTGTAAATAGTAAATATATTTTAAAATATTTTCTGCTTACAACTTCCGTGCACATAAATGGTGTTAACTAACTAACAACTTTATACAACATGTTATTTTTATAATTTAAACATTTCATTTTCATATAAAAGTAGATAAAACTAATAGATAAAATATTGTAAAGTTCAAGTCATTTCAACGACAATCACTTGTAATGCATATATTATGTTAACGAACGCGAACAGTTTTTAAATAATATCTAAATTGAATTTTATCTCGTACTTACGAGAAAAAATCTCCATAAATAACGCAATTACACGACAAATAATTACATGGCCACATTTATATGTAAAAATATTGAAATGAAGAACTTTATTAAATTATATGATCGCAAAAAAATTTATTACACAAAAAGTTCAAGCGTCATTTTATTTACCAGTTTTAAGCTATTAGCGATCCATTAAGAGGGAAATTATATCGATTCCTCGCATTCCGACGAAATTGCTGATGATAACATCTCCGGATCATTAAGACCGTGTGAGAAGTGGTCTGTGGTCCCAAGATTGTTGGACCAAAATTTACAAACCGTCTACACCTTCGTGGCACAGTGCCTGACCGGTAACGCAGCAGTTGTGGGTTCGATTAAAACTCCGAGAAATAAGATATTTTCAGGACAAGACAAAACAAAAGAAAAATTCAATTCAATATAGAATGTCTCGAAAATTAAGTAAATAGAATTAGAATAGAAAATTAAATAAATCTAATAGGCGAATAATAGTAGAATTTATCTACATAGATATAGAACACAAAATATAGCTCGATCCATATTTTGCAAAATCGGTTAAGTGTGAGTCAGATTCGCCCGCCGACAGTTCCGTACCAATTTCAGGTCTACACTACTTATAAAAGTCATAAACGTAAATACAATCATTTTGTATGAAATGAACTACGATCTTCGGATTTTTTCCTTTATTTGCAATTAGAAGTTCTTACTTCGTGACAAACTTCAAAACTGTGGATTCACGAAGAGTTCCGTATAGGGTTTGAGTACGCGGCGGATTTCATGCCAAATGCATTAAGATTGATGCTTAAATGGTCTTACTTAGATTTTCAGCGCGATCTCGAGATAAATGGTCTCGACAGACGGACAGATGTACACACAAAGTGATACTATATATATATATATATATTTAGGTACAATTATGATATAGTAGTAGTATCTACGATGTAGAAACTACTCATACCCTTTGGTTCTATATTATATTTGTAATAGTTTACTAGGAAGTATTCTTCCAAGAAACCACTAAGCTTATGATTCAAGAGGAATTGTAAACACTTATATTACTTTACCTAGAATCCACCATTTTATCCAAATGTTTGTTTATTCCATCTTGAATTAACACATTATTCTATGAAGGATGTAGTTCATTTTTTTTGTGTATAAAAGATCTCGACAAAATATTTTGGACTCAAGAGTTTGAGTAAATTACAGTGCGTTAAAATTTAAATGTAGAAAATATATATTTATGTATCTAAGATAAAAAAATATTTTTAAAGGCTGTTTTTTGCATATACAAACTGATCGAAGATGACTAGTTGCTACAACTTGTAAGACGTTCAATCAGAAAATATCAATTTTAATAAACCATAGATTACCTTCAGAAAAATCGTCCAAGCGATGAAATCTAGAACAAAATTTGCAGCTTCACGCTGTATCCCGCACACAGTAGGGTAGGTAGAGGGAACCTTGGTGTTAAGACACTCCGTTTCCCACTTTCTGCCAAATTTTGGAGGCATTGCGTGATGAGTGGCAGAACTCAACGCCGCGCTGTGCCTCGACACCAGAGCGAAGAAAAATGGAAATATAAACATAAATAAATATTTCACTTCCTCGAGTGGAAATCGAACCCACACCCGTCGCGTTTACGGGCGGCACCCTTGTGCCACTGCGCCACGACGACCTCAAAATCTAGAACCATTTATTAATTTTATTACTTGACACCTCATTCTCTGCCACTTATCGGGCACTAAACCTATACGATTTACTTTCAAAATCACATTAATGTCAGATCGGAACTTCTGCTTTATGTAAAGTGCATTGATAATAATCTGGGCGATTCTCAGGTGAGAGAGACCGATATATGTAAACTTGTGAGTGCGAAAGGGACGGGTGATGTTGAATAGAAACATCAAAATTTTACAGCGTTTTTATTGCGCCCGCGCCGATCAGTGTTTACGTCCCAGCGTCCGGTATACTTTCGGTCCATCAGGGTGTAGGTGGAATTCTTCTTTGAATATTGAGGTAGATACCTAAAAGATTTAGTTCTATAAACATCGTATGATTTATGTTCAATTAGTAACATTTCATAAATTAGAAGGTCAACTTCGGTGTAACTTCGTTATTTAAATTTTATATATAATACATTTATTGTTTATAATATATTTAGTAGTTTTATTGTATGTACTATATTTTGTAGCTTATAGCAGAAACTTAGAAATACGTAATCAATCAATTTTCGAATAAGTTATATATAAATATAACCATGACAAGTATCCATTCTTGCTATAAAATATTATAGTTCTACATCAGATATTGTTATTTCAAAACTTTATATGTTAAGTTTTTTTTATATTTCCAATCTCTGTAAAGCAAAAGATTATTGAGATGTTGTAAAATCAACTTAATCAACGACCTAAAAGGACGTTGCCTTCTAGGAACTAGTGTACACCATCATTATAAAATAACTAAGTATAAGTTTTTTATATCAAAATTAAAATAAACAAAAGTAGCAAATGTAATTTCCTTCATCATTACATTAAAAGATTCGCATTAACAGTCGAATCTTTAAAAATTCCAAGATATAATAATATTAGGTTTAATCGACTGTAAACGCGAGGGTTTCGGGTTCGATTCCCTGTCGGGGGGCCAACTACTGAATTAATGCCAATGTACTGTACTGGGACAAAAAAAAACTTAAATTTCTATGATTATATACGTAAATCACCACTGTTGGAAATGCTTATTACATTTAGTTATTGTTATTTTATCTGTCTTGCAAGTTGATTTCCGCCTATCAAACATAATTCGGGCTGATAATGGAGAATAGAGTACTTCGACACTAAGCGATCTCTGATATATGGAAGATAAAGTTACTAATGTTAAATGAGGAAGAAAAACTCGTTTCTGATATATACAATACTTTAACCATCTCTCATCAGGCACTGCTGGTGTAGTGGTATCATGCAAGATTCCCATTCTTGCGACCCGGGTTCGATTCCCGGGCAGTGCATTCTAACGCTCTGTGGCCTTTTTTGTTTTCTGTTTAATTGATGCTATATAACTTTTCTCATTTCTTTATTTTATTTTCAGTAAAATTTGCCTTGCAAAAGCTAATTGTCCGCTAGATGTCGCTGTACTCTTATTAATGTAAATCCTTATTATGATTACTCGATTACAAAAAATAATGTAGTTAGTAGTAGTATATTTTACGCAGTGACGTTTTTAAACACAATTCAATGCGCGTGAAAGTTAGGATAGCTTCACGCTGCATCCCGCACGCAGCAGTGTAAGCATAAGGAACCTACAGCTTAAACACTCCGTTTCTCACTTTCCGCCGAATTCTGAAGGCTTTTAAATGAAAATATATTTTCTTTTATAAAAATTCGATTCGATATATTTTCTTTTATAAAGGTTCGATTCCCACTCGAGGAAGTAAAATATTTATTTACGTTTCTATTTCCATTTTCATCGCTCTTGTGTCGAGGCAAAGCGCGGCGTTGAGTTCTGCCACTCAACACGCATTGCCTCCAGAATTCGGTAGAAAGTTCGGAACGGAGTGTCTTAACACCGAGGTTCCCTCTACCTACCCTGCTGTGTGCGGGATACAGCGTGAAACTGAAAAAAAGAAACTACTGTTTCTTACAATATATTCAAAACAAACACTTAGCGTCACTAATAGCGATATAGCTAATTAATTCAAATCAAAAATTTCTTTATTTAATTATGAATGCGAACAAAATGCCAATCGTATTTGAAGCGTGAGCGCGGTAGGTCGACATGAGAATCGAATCGGCTACAAGCGCCAAATATGTCACCGACCATTCCAACATCACATGGGAACTTAACAAATTAGCCAGTCGAACTCACATATGAGTCAGCTTAGAAAAGTGTATACAAAATTTTATGTTAATTATATTTGTTTATATTATTTAGTATGTATATTTATGATAGATAATGGTGGTGGCCGAGTGACACGTTTTATTAAGTTTTTTTTTTATGATGATTATTATTATTATTATTATGAGTGATTTTTTTTATATAAAATAAACTATTTCTTCTCTTTCTCTGGCTTTCTCTGCCTACCCCGCTATGTGCGAGATACAGCGTGAATCTACGAAGAAAAACATTTTTTTTTTATATATGAACGTAGCTGAATTTGATTATAAATAAATAGCGTACTTTATTGCGGAAAGATAATTCTAAGCAACTGTAGGAAGAATTTTACAAGAAAATTATTAAAATCTCCCTATGGACTCTAAGAACATTGTAGCAAGGTTATTAAAAATTTCGACCTATTTTTCGGTTTTCAATAGGTGCGGGTTCAAATTCTTTTTCGGGTTCAAAATTTTATGTACGTTTCATTTATGTCGCGGTATCATTTGACACACAATCAGCCCGGTTCAACGCCATTGTTTTGTACAACTAATTGAGTAACTCATTTCAGCGTGAACTGGGGCTAATAAAATATTATGTTATTATGAAATTACTGTTAACGTTTGCGACTGCGCTTTAATATGTTCCGAATGTATATTAGCTATAAGTGGATAAGATTTAAATATTAAGCGAAATTAAATACTTTTCTAAGGTCACGTGTGAAAAAAAATAAGAAAAAAATACGTATAAATATTACGCTACGGAGATTTTTTTTATCTTTTCTTTAGTATGGAAAACTTAAGTGTGGCATAGCGTTTTAAAAATATTGAAGTAGATTATTTTTTAGGTGAAGCTTTATTGCTAACTTTTTTATGTTAATATTTTGTATATTGAAAATTTTTATTTTGTACATAATGACACAGATGATATAACTCCATAGAGCCCTCGGAAGATAGAGCAAGCTACTAGCATGTGCCAGAACGAAATTAAAAAAGAAACGCCATGAAAAATATGACTACCTCATGTGGTAAAGTGCGTATAACTTTTAGGCTTTTAATCCGATTTTCAAATCGGTTCATTAATTCAAGAGCTATGATGTTACAGACAGACACGTCAAACTTATAACACCACTTTTGCCGTTGGCCTCTTTAATTTATTAATTTACTTAATTAAAATAACAAAAGATTTGTATTTAATTGAAAAACTATATATAATCTGTTTCAGGACACAGCGGGGTAAACAGGGGTAACAGCAGGGAATCTAGTATTAAGACACTCTGTCCACATTTATTTAATTAGAAAATGTTATACTTCATTCCTTACGTGTCCACATACAACGTTCGCGTCATCAAAGAACAATAACTCGTAAATATTTATCACGCGTGGCAAATGAGCATTTTTCAAAAGGCACTAATTATTTCCACAATCCGTTGAAACAAATCGAAAACAATTGATTTGGTGTTTCACTTCGAATTCACTTTTAATTTTAAGCTCGCTACTTTTGAGCCTATGAGCTTTTATTGCAAGAATTTTCTTTTTTTTTTTGTTGTTATGAATTAATTTTTTATGTAAATTTACAATATTATAGATATTCTTTTAAAGATTATTTTAAGAAGTTTCACGCTGTGTCCTATACATCTAGCAGGGTAGGCAGACAAAGGAAAATTGTCAAATCCAAATATTGTAGCTTACACAGGAGTTAAATATATTATTGCGTGTTAGGTGAGTAAGCTTTTACATTCTCACTCACAAAGTGCATAGGCACAGGTATGTTCCCATCTCTAGGCTGGTGCACCCTAACTGCATACTACATAGAGCCCTTCGCATCGCAGCGGACTCAAGGATCTGTGAAAGGCTTGACACTTTGATCTCACGCAGAAACGTCTACTCGCTCTCGACGATTTAAATTAATTTTATTATATTTATAATTCGAGCAGTAATCGAACCCACGCATATCGCGTTAGTAAAAATGCGCTGGTCTACGCCAAAACGTTCTCTAAAGTGTCTGATATAGTAATATTTAGTTGCTCGAATTACAGTACTCAGATGTATAGACTGGACTAATAATAATAAAGCTTAATTTCGATATTATCTCGAATCCTCCATTAAACTATCAGTGAATATTCTGTGTTCGTCATTATAAGTCACAATTCATTAAGTTTTTCGTCAAACTCACGATTTCAATAGGGATGTCGAGTGTCCGCTATCGTAGACATATCGACATAGAGATCTTAGATCGTTATCGGTCCGTTCCTGCACAGTCACTTGACTGGGGTGGCATCACGTCTCATTGTATCTGGTACCATATTAAGCGCCTTATGTATGGAATTTAATTTTATAACCCGCGTCGAGTTGAAAACGACAGAATTAACTAATAACCGTAATGGCGTTTAAGACGTTTGGTTCAGATTACAGATTACAGATGGCATGGATGCTTGTAAGTTGAAAGCTAATCAAAATGTTTTAATCGATGACGCGATAACATCAGTGATGTGCCCGTCCTATTAACTTGTTTATCGATACTGTAAGTTTATTAGACAGATCTAATATATTTGTGCTGTATATGTATTGTTGGTTTTGTGAGTTAGAAACGTAAAGGTTTTATTATTATAACATATCGACAGACGAGTAGTGTTTAATTAAACTTAATTATATATTATATATATAAATATATAATTATATATATATAAATTATGTAATTGATTACAACACTAACGAAGACCTCCAAGTAATTTCGAGATGATAGAGACCATTGACATGAAATATTCACATCACCAGAGGTGAATGAATTCTTTGCATTGCTCAAATAGATTTGTTAGATGTTTCTTGTTAAGTGTGCTTCTATTAATTGGTATCAGATTCTTGTATGGAGCAGTTGCCACGACCCCATTTTTATTGGAACGCGTACATACTTTTTATATGATACTAATTGTAATTTCTAGCTCAATTATAATATAATTATGTGATATTTTGGAAAAAAAACTAACATTAAAATAGCTATAAGATCTCCTTAATAGTGTTAAAATGATATTTATCTATATTTTGAATATTAATATGATATCTAAATACACTGCTTATATTATATATGACTTACGTAGAATATTTTTGAATTTCAAAATTTATTACCACAGAATTAAAATTTGTAATCATATTCATGATATCGTATTTGGTTTCGTTGTATAATATTTTTATTAAAAATTATTACGTACATTACAATTCGCCAACACTTTGGTAATGGGTATTTTTTACTGAATATCCTAATAAACTAGCTTATCCAGTCTCCGATAGAATTCTAATAAATAAGATAACGACATTTTTAAGATCGATAATTTTAAAATCTGAATAAAAAATGTAATATCAAAAATTATTTTGACGTATAAGGCAGCCTGCGCGCACCGGTACAGTCAGACTGTAAACGCTATTGTTACGGGTTTGATTACTATTAGGAGGAACAAATTATTTAATCATGACAAAACGAGTGTTTGAGTTCTGCCACTCAACACAGGATCTCTCGAAAACGGAGTATTTTACCACTAAGTCGTCTCTTTTTACCCTAGCCTAAAGCTAAAATAAAAACCAGTCCATATTACATAATACTACAACTAGTTCTCCACAAATCGAATCCACGACCTTTGAAACAATAAACGTTAATTCAACGCGACACGTAAGAGGTCACCAATATATCGATCATACGATTAGTTGGTTTTACGCTTGAAAAGCAAAAAACGTATAGCGTTAAGCCCGACATCGGAATCGTTTTAACTCGAGTGCGTTGTTTGCGCGCGAGTGTTGGCCCCTTGCATTCTAGAGCCGGCCGAGTGGGCTATTTAGTTAGTTTGCCTGACAAGTGCCGGTTAGCCTTTTTTTTTGGACCCGCAATAGGCTTTGCTTTTACTCTATATTTAATTTTGTTTTTATTACATATACATATTGGAGTACTCACTGTATATGCTGTTAGGTATTAAATGTAGTAGTCGGTTCTTTTTTTTCTTGTTTCAAATTACCCAGATTAGACTTTGCCTTAGATTTCTAGGAAGAATCGTTCGTATTAAAGTAAATATCGTGATTCAAACTTTATTATTATTATAGTGAAATTATTTATTTTGGTTTTATTTTTTATAAAGGTAATTTTTGCAATGATCACAAGATGTCTGCTTTTACTTGAGATTTACGTCAGAGTTAGAGTACAAAATTTAGATTTAGAGTACAAAGTCTTACTGAGAAAACGATTAACGAAATTACTTTAAATTGTATAAAAATTTCCCTGAGCTAGAATGGCTTTCATAATCTACATGTACTGTATGCCCCACCGATATATTTCCTATGATATAATTAACATTTACTTCTGGAATACGTCTTATTACGTATTCCATCATCATATTTAGCATTTTCGCAACCTTTATGAAGTATTTCAGAAACAGCTGCATATTATCATCTGTAATTCAAACAGAAAATCAAAGTAATTTTAAAACTCCGTACATTTAATAATATCCTTTGTCGAATGCTTCTTAAACAAATGTATAAGCTGTGATCTCTTTGATCTTGCCCAAAGACTACGCTAAATATTCTTTTGAAAGTTATATTGTAAACAGGTGGTATTTCGTAGCAGATTGTCTGATGTTTTGCTGCCGCCAACTGATCTTCTCAGCACATTTACTCTAGAACGATAGAGAAGAGAATTTCAAGATTGGTGTGTATCAAAAAAAGCACATGTTTTTTTTGATACACTTTTACACGTTACACTTTACAAGAAAGACTGTGAAGATTTTACACATTAATGCTGTAACTAATAAGATTTGTAATATATATTTATTTTCGTGATTTTGGTAACAATGCTTTAGGCATCATAAAATGTTCTATTGCAAAGACGCGCGATTAGTTACTGAGATATTGTACCCTATATATATTAACTGCTATGTCGTTGTATTTTGCCTAATTCCATATTAAACGATCATATAAAACGCAAAATTTTTCACTCAAATATTATCGTACGTTAGAAAAGCGTGCCGCGGCAATAAAATACACAGCATGTTTACAATTAAGAGTGCTTTTGACTTTAATAGGCTAATAAAAGCGTTTATCAGTTCAACGAGCTTTATGTAGTTTTTATATTTGACTTTTTCAGTAGCTCAAGTTTTATGATATGAGATTAAGTTGAAAATTTTCTCTTTTTTTTTGTTATTTGGTAAATAACAATAAAAATTGTCGATATATATATATTTATTAAAATCAGCTTTTTTCCTGTCACTTCTGTCGTCATATTGATAAAACTATAGCTTAGTTATAGTTATATTAATACGACAACAAACTACCGACCCATCAATGTCTGCCTTCATCAATGAATGGGCTCTTGGCATAGAAAAAAGAATTGTCAATTTCATTTACTTCCTGAAGTTGTCTCTTTGGACTAAACAAACTCTACATCTGTATAATATTAGTATACAAATAAAAATCGTATTTAAATAAATTAACACATTATCTCTATACATTCTATACATTTTTATGTAAATTGATATGTGTTGCTCAGGCAAGGATACTTGTTGTGTATTGAACTAAAATTATACAAAAAAAATATCTCAGTGTATGGTTTCGTGTGTCAAATTCGCCATCTCCTCTGAAACAGAGCACTACTGACATTTGCACTTGATGTATCAATTAATATGAGTTAGTTACGGCCGATTGCGTGCTATGACACCCGTGTGGATATGGAGCCGACACCCAAAAACGCGGTTTCAACATGTACGCGTTGATATTTTTTGGCAAAATTTAAACATATCTTTTGTATCGAACGACGTTTTCCAACGGTCCTTAATCTTTGGGATTTCAGGAAGGGAATGTGAATAAATAATAGATACACGTTTTACATATAATATGCTATTTTTGTTCAGCTTAATGCGGCATACCGCAGAAGGCGGGGTAGGCAGAGGGGATGTAGTGTTCAGATACTCCGTCCCCACTTTGCGCTGAATTTTCAGTTCATGACTTGAGTGACTGAACTCAACGCCGCGCGGCCCGACAACCTGTTGTGCTTACAGCCACACGTTGATTCCACCTGCGCCACTAAGCAGAAAATAACACTTTTTTGACTTAAAACGTACATATATGTGAAGTTTTATTTTTTTATAACTTTTAATTAGTAAACTTTCGCAATAGAGCTTACCCAAGCTTTTCATAGTACATATTTTCCTAATAAATTTTCACTAATAATTTAACTCAGCTATCAAATAGGCCCTTTAGTGCCGGGCAGGTGTATAAGTGTACCGAATATTTGTATAACACAATTAGTTTCGCACGTGGTGTCCGTGCATCTATAAATAGCCGTGCTGTACATGCACGCCTCTCACTGTCCGTCACTCCGATATCGACGAATATCTGCTTCGTATTAGTATGTATTGGTTTAGATCAAAAATGTAGAGCCAATTACACGTATGTTTGTTTACAACGTCTATCAAATTTTACAAATGCCAGTTAATGTGAGCGAAATTATTCATTCTGAGTTATTGTGCTTCATTCTATTTTACGAATTCAATACAAAATTATATTGAAATTATTGTAAAAGAAAAATTAATTACGCTTCACATTCATAACGAAGTCGTACAAAGAATATATATACGCTGACACTGTATTGAATTATATCGAAAACGAGATCGAGAACCCGTTCATAATCGCATAAGTGCATGGCCGTGTTGTCTCCGCGTGTGGTCGACCAGAGTTCGTATCCCCACTTCAATATTTCTAATCACGCGAAGCCTAGTCCGCTAAATATTAGCCAAAATAGCGCGAAAAACGTTTTGCGCTGCGCTTGCGCCGGGGTGGGCACAGGTGAGCGTCAGTCCGCGCCGCGATCTCTCGCCGACAGGGATCCACGCACGTAACGCCGCGAAATTCGGAGCCGTATCGATAAACGAATCGAATCGAATCGATATACGTTCCGAACGACATTTCTAATTTATTGGTTTGATTCGCTATCATTTTGTATTATATGATATATGGATAGATGTCACGGCTAGGACATAGTAGGCAGTGATGTCACGGGAGCAATGCGGCCGGTCCTCATCGCCGCTTGTTTACTGCTGCTCGCGCCCATCACCGACTCCTGGTGGTGAGTCCACTCAGTCTCTGCCTATATAGGAATAAGCACCATATATGGTACATTTTTTTTTGTAAAAGCCCGCTGCTACGTGATTGAGGTTAGATTACATCAAGGATGTTACGTAGCGAGATTTATGAAGACGGGGGTGTTCCCTCGTGTTATTGCTTTTTTAGGTTTACTAGATTAAAATAAAGATTAAATGTATTGTACGTACTGCGGGTTAAGGCGATGCACTTTTATATTTTTACGAACACAAATCAGATCATTCATGAAACAGCCGGTAATTTTGTGCAAGTCTTTACTTTGTATGGATATTGAAGATCTTTAAAGATAATATTTTAATATATTATTATTAGTATATTCATTATAATATAATACATTTGTAACATTTTATTACTTTAAATAATTAATCCATATTTATATTTGTGGAGTTCGACTATAATTGTTTTATACAAAGAAAAAATATATTATCGTTTGTAGTGCTCATATAAGATAATAAGATAATCACTTAGATAGGTAAAAAATTAAAAAAATAAATTAATATTCTGATATTCCGGTGGATTACGTAATACTTATAATAAAATAAATTATAATTTACTTTAAATATTATAAGACAAAAATGGAGGCATTTTTTATTCTCTAATTGATATAATCTTATTAAGCAGTACTATATAAATGAAATGGAAATTTTCGCTGAAATCGATCTTCAAAATTAAACAATTTCCCAAGGAATTCTTAATTATGAGAAGTTGGAAGTCTTTTTTGATATTTGAAGAAATTATTGTATATTTACATAGCCATCTAAATCAATTGAACATAGAAACGTAAAAATGTCTATTTTTTATTTTCTCGCTGTATCCCGCATATAGCACGGTAGTCAGAGAGAACCTAGTGTTAACATACTCACTTGCTGCTGAATTTTCAACACACTGTTGTATTTATCTAGTACTACTATGTGTTGAGTGGCGGAACTCAACGCAACGCTTTTGCCTCAGTACCAGAGCGAAGAAATGAAAATACTAATTCATTCCTCCAAAACTGTAAATATATATAGTACTCTTAAGAAATAATAATATATACTGACCGCGTGTCCATAATTAACGGAAAAAAAATACCTCGAATTTATTAATATAGTAGAGCCAGTTTTAGAGCAGGTGTAATACATGATCTACACTATATTAGGACAATAATATAGACATTTGTTTCAAATAAAAAACAAATAAAGACTACAAAATTAATCAATTTATATATTTATGTCAAGTAAATTTATTTAGTTTATTAATTTGGACATATATTTTGTATTAAATTATATAATTGAATTATTGATACTACGAAGACGTAGAGGCCATTGTGGGACAGTAAGTTTTTGTAGTTTTGAATTTAACAGGCTATAGAAAACCTGCCTGCTTGATAGTGTTTGGTAGTGCTTGGTCACTCTATTTTCTATAAATATTATAGGTATGTATACTACTACTAGATATAAAGGTACTATCATGGATATGATTGGTAATATCCATTAACTACTAAAAATTGGCAACATTAAACGTTGCGTTGAGTTCAGCCACTCTGTTAACACTAGGTTCCCTCTGCCTATCCTGCTGTATGCGGGATACAGCGTGAAAGTGAAAAAAACATTAAACAATTCTTTTTCTACAAATAAAAAGTACTAAGAAAACAGACGGCGAACCATCAATTCTCGTGTAATTGTTTCAGCGCCAAAACAAAATGTCAAGAGTTAAAACAACAGTAAGTCACGAAAGGTGATAGAAATAATATTATTATCATAGAGATGGACCTTAATAGAAATAAAAGTTTCTGCCTTTTAATACATTTTGCAGTTTTAATATTTAATCAGGTCTAAATTGTGAATTTCATAAATAATTCCTACAAATGGAAATTGAACCCACTACGGTACTGCACTTTTGGTAAGGCGACGTGTCGCTGCATCACGCCAGGCTTAGTATCTAGTGTATTCTACGTATAGCAGGGTATTATTAAAAAATAAATCTTTCGGTCGTTATAGTTTACACGCTTATGTTCGTGATTAACTGAATACTTTCTCTAATATAACTTATATACTCTGCCTCGAGAATCCGGCGGAAAGTGGGAAACGTAGTGTCTTACCACTGGGTTCCCTCTGCCTACCCTGCTGTTTGCGGGATACGCTGTGAAGCTTTTGATTTTAATTTATCACAAATTTAAATACTTTATACACGAGAATTATATAACATGCTAATAATCATAATGTATTAGTTGAAGAGTGAAATAATTTTCACGTTTTATATGAAGCGTCGCGTCGTTTGTGTGAGTAATGTCTAATTTAAATGAAGCACAGTGGTTTTATTTGACACTAGTTGTCCTGTAACTTTGTTTGCATGTACTTTTAGGTGAAAAATGGTAAATCTCATCGTTTCTTTAGAATTTTCGAGAAATTTTTTTCTTCGTACTGTCATACACATCGTAATCTAAATTTACATTGAACTATACTAAATTAGAATTTTTAAATCCACTTCTCTCGTCTGTGCTTTATGTTTTAGTCACTCAGTATTGAAAAATAATTACATATACATTTACAATATATTATTATTATTTTCGGGGCTATAATTGAATCTAGACAAGTCGTTTTCCATTCACCAGTAAATAATATACGGCGACGGCGATATTGATCCTGAAATAACACAAGTAACATATTATATAATTCTCTTATGCGTTTAAAAGATACCAAAAGTCTAAGATTGATTCGATCGCTTTAATTCAGTATAGTCGGTCTCAATATAATAGCTAATAATAAATGAATTTAAATTAAATTCGCCTCTTTGTACTTTGACTGTTGCACTTGTGTAGTGTGACTGTGACGCGAGGGTTGGGGGTTCGATCCTCACTCGACAAAGTGAAGTATTTATTTACGTTTCTATTTTCATTTCTTCGTTGTGGTGTCAATGGTATATTTAAATTTTTTTCTAAGTTTCTAAAACATAGATTAATTTAAGTGGGAATTGAACCCACGTCTGGCCTTATATAATAATTGAAATAAGTATTGCTGATTTACAACTGGGAAGTGTTCTCCTGATCTACATATATTACTTCCCTAAGTCTACGTGTGGTATATAAACGGGTTGTCTTTTATTGTTTACATTTTGATTTAATGGCCACCGCCGGTTATTGGTCGCTTTCGATTTATAACGTGGTACTTGATTTATTGGCTGCTCTAATAATATGTTATAGATATTAGTTACGATGACAGATTTGTTCATATTGTTATAAACGAGATCGTGTGTTACGAATTTTGTTATAGGTATATTGTTAATTTTTTTTATATAATTATGTATGTATGTGTGTATATATATATAAAAAAAATATTATATAAATATAAAAAATATTTTGTATTGTTTTCACCTTAGTTTAGACTTAATAACTGAATTTAATTCATCAGATTATAGAATATAATCGTGCTTTAAACTGATTTTATATCTTATAACTATTTGTATATACATTTTTCTATGATTTCTCTATAATTTCTTACTTTTTTTAACAAAAAAAAATAAGCCACTACTTCTCCCCAATTATCGAACGTACACTACCTCTCAACCTGCAAGAGAGAACCAAAATCGAACGGGTAATCGATATTTATCCGATAATAAATTCGCAAACCCAATCATAAATCACGTGGCATAAAATTCAATAAAGTCATATCGGACCGACCACGGCGGCGGGCAGTTTAATTTGCAATTAATCAAGAAACTTAAATTAGGAGCTTCGGAACAGTCAGTAAAAATGCATGCTCTGTAAGGCGTCGGGCACAGTGTTGTGGCAGCGTATGGGCCATATTAATTAACTTTATATTTTGCAATCAATTATTAAATTGTTATGGTGGTGATAAAGGGAGCTATGTTAATTTGACTTCCTTTTTTATTATATTTTTTAGGGTTCTGTAAATCAGAAGGTGAAAACGAAATCCTTGAAAGATCGCTTCGTTGTCCGTTTGTCCGTCTGTGAAGAGCATTTATCTTGAGATCAAAATAATATTATATTCGGGTCATAAAATTGGTTCGAAAAGCTCGGGTAGGAAAGACCGACTTACAGTTGACGGGTTTTTATTATTATATGTGGATATCTTCAGAATTTTGCAGTGTAAGCAATAAAAGATAGAGATCATGTATCTTTCCCACATTTTTTCGTTTTCATCTGAACATCATATAACCTATACGAAAAGTGGCTAAAGTTTTTCTTTTTTGTGAATATGATATGCTTACATTGATTAATATTTAAATTAAGTTTATTGTCTTGTCTGTTACCTAACCTCTTTCCTCGTCTTTTTTAGATGTAAGGAAATAAAATGATATTATAAGTGCTTTGATTTTCGATCCCGACCCAAATGAATCACATATATTTAGTATTATAAGTTTTTTAAACTGTATATTTTTTTTCACGCAGATTTTTACATGCAGATCCATAATGATATGGACGTGTATTTCCCCAGTCTTGGACTTATAAAAAATATTTCCTTATAAAAATATATTCGCTAATGATGCCTAAATGCGTCACGCATACTTAATGATTTTAACATGAAGCCTGCACAGTGAGATGTGACGTCACGAGCTCTTAAGAAAAATTCATTTGAAAAAGTAATGAACTTCCTTACTTGTCAAAAGTGACATTAAAAAGTGGAGGATTTTTATACAATGTTAATAAAGTACGAAATACGAAAGCTAGTAGATACTCTTTAGACATATTTTCATTAAAAAAGCTATTTTAAAGTAAAATAACAGCATATGAGGCCATTCGTGGCGCAGGTTGTAGGTACCTACAGGTTGTAGGTACGATTCCCACTCGGGGAAATGAAATATTTATTATCCAGTTCTACTACCGAACACGCAGCACAGCACGGCTCCCTCTGCCTACCCTGCTACATACGGGATACAGTGTGAAGGTGAAAAAAAAAAGTAAAATACATATACATTATGTATTTTAGTTTTTTCCTTAGCTTAGCAGCAGTTATTACTTAAAATGTAATAAAATTTGTATTTCTTTTATGCGTTTATACAAAAAACATATTCAATTTTATCGATAAGATCTCGGTCATGGCCGAGTCAAAAGTGTGTAGTTTAACACAGTCGTCACGTTCTCCAGATATCTAGAGCATCGAAGTGACAATTAGATTATATCCGAGACGCCGATGAGCCGTGAGATAAAACGCGTGCTTATTTTAGCTTAAAGCCTTCTACAACTTCCGTGATCTTAAGCTTTGTGATTCGCGCCATTAGATTGTTGATATATTAAAAAAAACAATTGACTGTCTTATATACTATTAACATCGCCTTTAGTTTGGCATTTACATATATTTTTCTTTGTAAATAGCTTTTTGTGGCTGACAAATGCATGAAGGAAAAACCAAATTTCACTAGTATGGAACCCTTCGTGCGGACTTCCGCACGGGTTCCATGCGTGTCTATAATAATGACAAGTAATCACTTTTATTGTATAGAGAGTCTCAGTAATAGAATCCCGTGTTTCATTTTGGGCACGGAACCCTAAAAATTACTTTAATCTCTATAAAATTCTATAGTTTAATAAGAAAACAACATATTTATTTCTTTATAATAAATTTAAAGTAACATTCCAAGCAAATCTATTCTTAAAAAATAATTAATTAATATTTTTATTTTGACTTAGATCACTACTTTATTTTTTAGTTTTTCTATGCTTTTTTTTACATCGTGCTAAGTGATGTTTGTGTATTTGCATCAGATACTCGATTATTTCAACAGTTTTTCAATTTTATTAAAGTTTTATGTAATATGCTCAGTCATTTGACCAATCAAGCCTTTCATTAAAATCATTGACTATAAAAGTTGATGTCAGCAGACGATGTGGGTGTGGCCGATGATTGTACAGACACAGTGACTCATGGAATTATATAATTTTATTTAAAATCGTATTCGATATTATTTTCAAGCATATTGTTTCTTTTTCTGGCATCTCCCCCATCATATATCTTAAAAGAGTAACCGCACGTGAATAATCGTATTTTATGACACTCCGTTCTCCATATTACATAATATTTAATATTATTTTAATACAGACTACAAAAATAGAGTCACCTAGAGGCTACAGTAAATAATAAAAATATGAGCAATATTTTTAAATCACTCTGGCCTACGAGAGTCAACATTTTTAAACTCCCTTTGAACTTTAAAATCTTTTTGAAATCTGTTGAATTTGAAATGCAGTTGATCACCGTCTGACTATTAACGCGACAGTTGGCGGTTCGATTCCCTCTTGGAAGAATAAAATTTTTAATTACCTCGTTGTGGTGAGAAGACAAATCCTGACATTGGGTACATATCCATTAAAAAATATCTATCTACTATATGCGGGATAAAGCGTGAAAAGAAATATATATGTTTAAGACACAATATCTGTACACAAATCGTTGATTTAATTCGCCCACGATTCAACACAGAACTAAAACATCGATAACTTAATTAATTACGGTTTTATTTTAATGTACGCAAGTTGTGATGGCGGTTCTAACATACGCAGCCACACTTCATATAATTGCTATCGCCGCGATCGAGAAGCGATAACTTGATTGAAATAATAAATTATTTTGTTAGTCACTTTCAAATTTTTATCTAGTTTATATAATTCTTGTATTGGAAATTGGAGCCTAGTGCATACCAATATCATATCAGTTGAAACCTGTTGGGTATTTTATAAAGTAAATTGTGTTTTTAACCTAATATAATAATAGAAATTAAATCTACATAATAAGAGGCCAGTCGTGGTGCAGAGGCACAAGCGACTGTAAAAATGACAGATCTTAATCCTGATAAATAGTAAGAAATGTTTAATATTGTCATTACACATCTGACAATACGAGGCAAAGCACAGCATTGAGTTCCGCCACTCAACACGCGTGAGTAATAACTTGAGTATCTTAACATCAGGTTTTCCAGGTCACCCTTATCTACCCAGCTATGTATGGGATACAGTGTGAAGCTCAAATAAATATATTCTTCGGAGAACCGAAGTGTCTTAGGTTAGGTTACCCTAGGTTACCTGGCACCAGAGGGTGCCTCACCATCCTGCTAAGTGAGGGATACAGTTTGAAGCTAAAATAAATATATTCCCAATGATAAACACAAATAAAAACGTCAAAACTTAGACAACACTCAATAAAATATGAAAATGAACCTCTTACAAATTATAATGGCTTATTTAGTACCACACGACCGACACCAAAGATACATACATACATACAAACATACTATATCAAAAACTATACTAATTTAAACAATAACATTTAAATAATTCAGTCGTTCCATTATATCTAACAAACTATCTAATTCCTAATGAGTGGATTCGAATCCGCATCTACATATAAGATTTATTGGGTAATTAATTTATTTATTTTACATTAACAGCCACCAGATCTATTAAGGCGACATTGTTTTGGTAACATTCTTTAATTTTATCACATGTTTAAGTCTCACCTTTGATTTATATGTTTAGATTTTTAATAATTAATATCTAGGAAGCTTTATTGTATTCATGTTTGTTATCGTATATAGACTGGGAATGCGATGGTCGTGAGTTCAAGCCCCGCTCGTCGAAAATGATTATATTCGTTTCTTAAAAAGACTGATTCTAATTATTGCAAAAGAAAGAGAGAGAATAGTGTTTTATTATTAGGCCTTCTTTGTCTATTATTCTAAAAACGGGACCAAGCGTAAAACCAAAGAAAAAGAAAACGTGTTAAGGAAAAAATAATATTATATATAACATTGAAGTAAATATTAAACGCGACGGTTGTGACTTCGGTTAAATAAAATATCTAATTTTCTCCATTTCTTCACTCTCGTGTCGCGACAAAGCGCGGCGTTGAATTCCGCCACACCATACGTAATGCCTCCTGAGTTCGGTGGAAAGTGGGGAACAGAATGTATGAACATTAGAGACACGAGATAAAGCGTGAAGCGTAATATCCGCTCCAAGACAGCAGTCACAACACCGGTTTCCTAATCTCACATAGTGGACAGATAATTTAATAATTACCCTCTAATTAGAAACTTCCAGTCGATTCTGCCCTAATAACATCATTTGATAGTGATTTGACGATCTACGCCAATTAAATAGTTATATTGACATTTTTATCATATATAAGTTAATTGTGAGGCCGTCGTGGCGCAGTGGCACAAGGGTGTCGCGCGTAAACGCGGCGGTTGTGGGTTCGATTCCCACTCGAGGAAGTGATATATTTCTTTACGCTTATATTTCTATTATTCTTCACTCTGGTGTCGAGGCAAAGCACGGCGTTGAGTTCTGCAACTCAACACGCAATGCATCAAGAAGTCCGCAGAAAGTAACACTCTGCCCTGCTGTGTGCGGGATACAGCGTGAAGCTGAAAAAAAAGCAAGTATATTATAATTACCTGGTTGAAATTTTTCGCGAACTATCAATGGTATATAAAAAGAAAAAAATCTATGTTAAAAAAAATATTCTATATCTAGCTGAATTCTTAGTATACTTACTTGATATGTTGCTTTAATAGTGGCAGTCTATGCTTCGTCTACTTATATTCTTGAGTACAATTTCGTAAAATAAATTACTATACGGCCAAAGTACATATGTCATTAATAAGTGGCCTCTAAAATACATATGTCATTGTGAATTAAGCTCACTGATATTTAAATGTGGCGAATATCATAATTTTTCCACTTGAACAAGAATTTTAAAAAAAAACTATATATAAAACTATATAAAATAAATTCTATGTAGTTGGTAGTTTAATAACAGAATTCTTTGAAGCTTTATCAATTTTGAAACCACTAAAACTACAATATTAAAAAAGTTTAATGGTATAAACTGAGATGAAGTCATTACGATATGTAGTAGTACTCATGAGTACATTCAAGATCGTTAGAATGATTTTAATGTTTTCTAACATTTTGCGATAACGCGTAAGTGTCCATAGAATATTTTGTATATCGTCTATATTTAAGCATTAAAATCTAGACGCATAGAACTTACTGTGAAGTCCAATTGTCAATACATTTTGAATGGCGTTTGATACGATTTGAATGGCAGAAATTGCAGTTTATATTCTTAGAGTGAAAAATTTGTATATAATGTAATACCCTCGATGGGAATCAAACAAACAGCTATCGCTTTTATAGTTAAACACCGTCTCGCTACGCCATGATGGACATATATGGACGGTCCACGTTGCATCTCGCACATAGCAGGGTAGGCTGAGGGAACCTGGGAACCTAGTGTTTAGATTCCCCACTTTTCGTTGAATTACATTTATTGATAATAAAATAAACATATAAATTTGTAATATTAGTTAGTATTTGTGGGACAAAATGAAATGTGGATAGGCATTAAAAATTTATTACACACACGCCAGTAGTCGTAATTAAATCTGGTTTAACTATTGAATAATACTGTATTTCTACATCATAACTCATCCTCGTTCGATTAATTGATACATTAATGTATTTGGGTAGAAATATATATAGAAATTTATTATTTTGCTTAATTTTATTGATAGTTTATGCAATTCGGTATAAAAAAATATATATTTTGGATTAAAAGCGTCTTTCGAGTATAAAAAATTATTCTATTACTCAACACACAATGTCTCGAAAATACGACGGAAACGCGGAAATGGAGTATCTTCAAATTACATTCCCGCTGCCAACACCGATTCATGCGTGATACAGCGTGAAACTAAAACAAAATATTTATTTTATTTCGACTACGACTTGTTGTATAAGGTGATTGAAGATAAAGACTTAATTCGTTTAATAAGAATCTATAATTATGTGTTTACCTAAACCTGAATCATGGCAAAAAAAGTCTTATCAAACAAGCTGTCCGGTCGTAACAAGCGAACGATCGCCATCGATTAACGCGATCATAAAATATGTCGAGCAAGTTACCCGTTATTATTGAACCGACCACCCCCGCGACCGGCGGCCGTGAGACTGCGTGCGCGCACCCATCAGGACAACTCGGCTATCCAGACATTGACATTAGACATTGAATGACACTGTTTGCGGACACCGGGCGAGGCGCTAACTTGTGACTTCTAAACGATTAGCGACTACATGACGGTTTAACTGTAAACATTATTACCATTACCAACTAAAAAATTATTTTACTGTCGATACACGCTATTTTATATTCTATTGCGTGAGAAATAATGGTTCTATTAAGTGAATTAGTAATTTTGTAAGTAGTGATTGTCAACTGACGTAGTCAGACTAAATAGTTCTGTCACTGAGCAAGAGTAAACACTTTTAAAAGTTTTAGAAGGAGTATCATAGATGTTGATGGTTCTCATGTTTGTGGAACAGTTTAAAATTGGGGCCCAGTCGTTTGTGGGTACATTGTTAAAGTTTTTACGCCTTCGGAAGCGTTACATTAATATTATATAATATGTAGGAATTGAAAGTTTTGTATGATCATTGAGGCTGTCACGCCGTAGAGGAACAGTGATTGCGGGTTCGATTTACACTCTAGGATCTAATTAATTATTTTCATTTACATTTCACTGGGGCCGTCGTCTCCTTTCCAAAATATTTGGAGATACTTTGGAGTGAATTACAAATACGCACATTGTCATTTCAGATGTGAAAAATATCTATTATATATGATAATTATATTTATTATTTAGATTTACATCAGTCTGCGTGATTTCTTTCCTTTTCCTAGTATGAGGCTGTATCTCTTGCGGGATAGCCTATTAATGCTTTCAATTTTTTTCTCCTCAAATTATTTCACTATTTCATTTGACTTAAAAATACGTTTAAATTAGTTTTAATACATAACATGTAATCATAATGTTATATGATATAATTTCATATATAGTTTACAACGCGCCGTTTTAGCGCCACAGTCGCCTCCATAATGCGCGCGCGCGATAATTGCTGAAGCTACGCACAATGACGCGTTCAGTCCATTCAATGTTATTTTACAAAGATTATTTATGTAGACAGTATAAAACGATTTTATATCACTTATACACTTTTTTTTTCAATGTAATGTTATATTTGCCATATTTGATATTTTCAAGTAGGCAACAAGTTCTTTTTTTTATGTGCGAAAATATCTTATTTTATATGTTTATTCTTTATGTTTATATAACTTTAATGTTAATTTTAATAGAAAAGACTTTGGAACATTTCGTTATCTACTTATTAAGATAAGTTAACACATAATTCCCCCTGCCTACCCACATACTTGCAGGATGTAGTGAAAACTATGAAACGCCACAATATTTTTAATTAAACTAATTTCCACAAATTTAACATATGCAATTTTTTTTTAATTATATATATATAATTATTTGATTACTTATAAAGAATAATATTTCCATGCATCAATTAAACTTCTACATCGTGTAACCATAATCTATGGCAGTCCGCACTCCATATCAGAGCGACACGCAAGTTAGCGGGTGCACGCTAAACGCAGCACAAGCGGGCGGCCGGCCGCCGTGCGCGACAGACAGGCTCGCTCCGGTGCTAAATGAACTAGTTCAAGCCTTTGATTGTATATGTACGTACTTAGTTTGTAAGGGAATTACGTTTAGAGTTGCTTTTATGGGAGTTTTATGGAGAATTCACTGTGTTTTTTGTATATTTATTACTTTTTAGTAAGATATTTTCAAATTTTTATAAATTTTCATTCAATAACCACATTTAGGGAATCAGGTCAGATCGGGTTATCATGACAGGATGTATTCAAGATATTTAGTTTTTCTTTTAACGTGTTAATAATAAATATTTAGGTTCTTACTATTAGATTGAAAAAAAAATGTTTTAAACATCAATTACCTTAAGTAGCATCAGATCCACGACCATCGCTAAGAGTAAAATTCTTTTCAAATACATCATAAATAAGTTCAGAAAATCCACTTAAAGGTTTATCTACCAGATAGGTAGATCAATATTCTCAATTTGGGGAAACTATATAATTTTATTATAATCTAGTTGTAAACCACTTTGTTCTTCGCTTTACGATCAAGTTTGAAACTCCAGGTACTGTATGTCGAATTTGCAATTTATTTATTTATATTTAACAGGAAGATTCTAAATCATTTAAATATGAATTAATTTAAGAGAAGCCATTAAGATCTCCTTTGATAATGCCAATGGCAAATCCATTCGTCACAGTCTGTACAATAGTAAATGCCAGCGTCAGTTTCAAGAAGTAGTATGAAAACAGGCCAAGCTGACATTGTACAGTACGCTTGATGAGTTGTGACCTCTTTTAAAGAAGGCTTTGAAGTAGGCTTACTTGACTTGCGCACATTGTTCACTCAGTATGAAAGTAATCATACGTCTTAAAATCAAATCATTTATAGCTAACCTCGAAGCGGCCACAACTGGCCGATTGTAGTATGTAATATGTATGTGGAAACGAAATATGCTAAATAAATAATCAGTAATTAGTGCCTCCTGATTGTTTTATTCGAAAGTGTGCTTGCCAAGTGTTGTCGTAGGTCACGGGTGTTACGACGTGACTGTGAAAGGGAGATATGTGAGAAATTTAGGTTGAATGCGATCGGGATTGTAAATTTTAACTTGTTAAATAAATGTTTAGGTATAATGTACATTTACTTTGAAATAAATATACATCTTTCAATTACTTTTACATCGATATATAATATAGCCTTGAGGTCACAGTTCACAGGAAAACGGAACATTCTTAATGAGAACGGAGGTTCTATTATATGCAGGTACAACGAGAAAGTGAAAATAAAATTGTAATTATGGTTTGATGATCCAGAACTTTTGGAGTCAGAACATTATGCAAATTTGAGTGCCCTATAAAAGCATTTTTTTAAAGCTATCATGCTTTCGTGTCATCAGTTTCGTTCTCCACATTTTTCACCACAGAAAATCAGTCCGTTAGACATTAAACCTTGAGTTACGTGATTGTCAGCTCAAGTATACATTGCAGTTATCTTCATCTTGTAAAAAAATATTATTATAAATTTTATTGAAAAATAAAAAAATAGTACGGTCAAAATAAATTCAACTAAAATAATAACAAAACTTCTTAAATATTAAACAATATTATAACAACCGCTTAAATAAAATTACAAATCATAATAAAATTCTGTCTGTCCAACATTAGGTGACTTCCTCGCCGCGCTTAACCGACTTTACACCAGATGGCGCTTTGAAGAATAATTAATTGACATACAACTTATCACAGTTAATTTATTCGTCTGGATAGACAGTGGTTTGTCACTGATCTGGCAATATTCCATCGACGCTCGTCCTAAAGAAATATAAACTTTATGCCTTTTGAATAGAGTATAAATTGTATTAAGCACAGAATGATACGCTTTTCTTACATCACTGAAACTCTACTGTCAGTAAGATACACTTAAATTAAAGCCAAAATAAACTGTAAGTACTTATTGACGGATTTTATAACTACGCAGGTGCCGTGTGACGGTGATTAAATTAAATATATGTCAAATTTATTATTTCATTTTCAAGCTAAAAATATGAGTGTGTGATACATTGTAATTTGTATGCTCCAATAAGTGCTAGTGTATATTAGGTTAGTTTAAAGGTTAGGTTGTCACTTTTTTTTTCAGCTTCACGCTGTATCCCGCACACAGCAAGGTAGGCAGAGGGAACCTCGGTGTTAAGGGACTCCGTTCCCCACTTTCTGCCGAATTCTGGAGGCATTGCGTGTTGAAAGCCAGAAATCAACACCGCGCTTTGCCTCGACCCCAGAGCGAAGAAAAATTGAAATATAAACGTAAAGAAATATTCCACTTGCTCGAATGGGAATTGAACGCACAACCGTCGCATTTACGCGCGACACCCTTGTGCCAATGCGTCACGACGGCCTTCAGGTGTCAAATACTTTAAATATAATTGAATATATAAAATATTAATTATAAATGTTGATAACATAAATGAAATTACAAACACAAAGACATAAATAACAATATTAAGCAATTCAAACCCTGATACTGACCGCACGCATCTCCAAGCATCTCCACTTCCAAGAGATGAATCCACGAGGTGTCAACGCGCACCCATTCATCCGCCACTTGCCGACTGATTCAAATAATGTAAACTTTTATTAATGAATCTTCGTATATATAGGATATTTTTAAATTGACCCCGTATGTATGTGATTTGGAAAGTTTATTATTAGTTTTAATTCTGTCTGTCTGTAGTAGTCTTTCAATAGTGCCTAAGAAGAAATTTTATTATTTATTATTATTTATTTTATCGTTTATTTATTTTTTATGGAATTAAATTATGTAAAAATCCTACATGGATCTTAAAATAAGAAAATACGATTTTTTTTGAGAATCATTCACACTTATTGTAAAATTTTATACCATCATAACGACTTACAACTGACTGCTAGATTGTAAGTTAAGATTTTAGCATTGAAATGTATGAGAAATTTTGTAAATACCAAACTAAAATACATAGAACATAATATAGAATAAAACAAAGTGTTTAATCACTACGTAATAAATGCAATTTGGCTTTACTAGGCAGCAAACTGTACCAAACTGGATGACCCACACTGTACTCATCGCATGGGAATCGATCCCACAACTGTCACGTTTACAGTCACACACTGTACCACTGCACCATGACGGCCTTTAAGATCTTCAGAATACCTATAACTAATTTCGCTATAACTCCGTAAACTGTTCAGGCGTATGCGGTTAATGAAATTATTTTGTGGGCGTCTTGCATTTCTTCCACGACTCGTAACTTAGCCCGTCTTGACTTTTATTATTGCAGCATTTTCACTGTTGTAGTAAAACGGCAAGGCCGAACACTAGTTGTTTATAATAGTCTGTGAACACGTCTTTCTATAAATTCTTTAGTTTCGATGAGTAATCAATCAGGCATGTTTCCAAATTATTTACTTTGTAAAGAGAGAATTCACTCAGAACTTTTACAAAATGATTTCTTCATTCACTTCACAGCGGCATATTTAATGATTGTATATACTCGTAGCTTTGTTTTCTACTGACACATAATTTTTAACGTTATTTTTTACAATGAAATTAACACATATGTAATATTATCTAAGAAACTACAAAAGGGTCTTTAATGATATAATGTAATAACATAACTTTAAATATTATTATTTCAGCCAATTCATTTCTGCCATTGTTTTATAATTGAACATCAATACGATAAATGTTTAAATTATACATTAAAATAAATAACAGTTTCTACCATATCAGAGATGCCTTATCAGAGATTTGATCTGTAGAAATGAACTGGTTTGATGTACTCGCAGCTAGCGACAATCTTCAATGAATACAGTTTTAATCGGACATCCATTATCGAATCGTAATCGATCGTTAATCGATCAATATCGAGCGGGATCGGGTTCCCGGTAAAGTCTGTAGACACGTCTAAATTTATTCGAACTAGCTTCGCACTCGATGCTCTGACAATGAACTCTTATCGAGTAAACAATCGATCAGTCAGCGCGACCTGGCGCGCGTCTCTCCTCGATGCCCGTGGCGGATCGTAAATCGATATTTACCGGTCCGGAGCACAACACTACTTGTAGTGAGTCGGTTTTTACGACCGTTTCTGTAATTAGGAACGTTCCGATTTTGAAATTGAGTGGGTGTTTAAGGTAGTTAGTTTCACTTTATCATTACACAAAGTGGATTGAAAGCGTTAATATGTTCAGCTAATTATAAATTAAATAATATTTTTTTTTATTTTGTAATCTTGTAAAAAAAAAATTACTTTGACAACGCTTTTTATTAAACAAGAAATAAACAAAAAGTGATTTATTATAAATTTTAATACTTTTATACATATTTTAATCCTGTTTGGTCTAAAAAGATTCCAAGCATTTTTTTTTAGATTGATAGATTTCATACATTTATTTAATATAGCATTTAACCCAATTACGTTACGCGGTCAGTGGTTAGAAACATTATCCGCTTGTGTGGACACATTTCGTTCAGAAACATTTTATGTCATCTAAAATTTGTAAGAGTAGTGAGATCTTCTTAGGTTTTATTACTTGTGTGTTTATAATATTATACAGTTTTGAAACCTGACACCTGAAAAGATCTGATAGATCGCTATAATCTTACCTGCATATAGCATGGTAGTTATACGGAACCTGCTTTTAACTAAATCCTGAAGGACTTGCGAGTTGAGTGGCAAAACTCAACGCTATGATTTGCCTCGTGGCCAGAGCGAGGAAAATGAATTTGTTAAATATTTCATTTCTTCAAGTGGGAATCGAAGCCAAAAAATTTCGCGTATACAGGGCTCGTCTAATCCCAAGAATTTAATACCTATTATGCATACTTAAAAATATTATTTTGTTCAGGGCGTCTGGCAGCGCAGTGATTCTGGACCCTCGTATGGTGTGTAAGAAGAACCGGCGGACGCGTGGCCGCTTAGCCCAGATCTGTAGGAACGAGACTGGGCTGCTAAAGGAGATCAGTCGAGGTGTGACCTTGGGAGCGACAGAGTGCGCCCACCAGTTCAGAAACCGTCGGTGGAACTGTACCACACAGAGACGCAGCATGAGGAAAATTTTAATGAGAGGTGAGCGCTAATTTTGAATTTTTTGTACTTTTATCACGTATAGAAATATCCAAAATTGAATATGAACCCGAAAGCTCTTGAGTGCGTAGAAATTTTCGTTAAAATATTTACGATATTTATTAATACATACACAGTTATTCGAATCTACTACCATCATGTACTACAACCAGATGAGCTCCAACTAATTCTCAGTCTCTCATCTATATAAAAATATCAACACGACACGCCAATTATCCACATTAATATGAATTTAAATTTTTGACATTATATTGTTATTAATGTATTCTAACATCGACCTTTGTTTATTGTACCTACCATCTCGCGTCCCATCACTCTTTATACGTCTAATTTTATTATTTTATTACCAACTCCATAAAAGTGAATAACACGGTTTTAACACGGATTTATTATAACGATAAGTTTATTGAGAGGATCGATATTTAGAAAGGTGTGCGGTGAGTTCATCATTTTAAAATTTAATTCACCACAAAATATAAAACGTATGTATCGAGCTTATAGTATAATGTAATTGTACTGTTTTTTATTAGACGACTATCGGTTATCGATTTTTATGTTACTCACTTTTGCCACTTTTTGCCGAATTCTGGAGGCATTACGTGTTGAGCGGCAGAACTCATCTTTTTAATAATTAAGATAATTATAATTAAGTATATCAATCAGTACACAGTATATTTCAAGACCCACCATTTCATTTTTAAAAAAGTTCGTATATTAGCAAAATTGTTTTTTTTTTAATATATATTTAATTTTTTTATTGAATTTAATAGACATTATATATTTAGGATTGTAACACACAGGGTCACGTTTCCAATATTGAAACAAAACAATCAAATTATAATAATGTATTTGGGTGTCAATATTAGTGGGCAAGGGACTCGCTACCTGCTCGCTTAATAGCCGATGGACGAAAGAATGCAAAATGTGTTAAATCGCACAGATAACTATCAGTGCCTAATTCGATTAGCCCAAAAGACTTGATTTTATTCGACCACTCGTTTAATTCATGTATTCTAGAGATGCGATAACGATTTATCGATGTTTCGATAATATATCGAACATGTTTATAAAAATATATTTAAAAAAAAAAACGATATTATTTACGATACAAAACTTTATTAATGTAATGTATGCTAATAAACATAAAACATTTAAAAGATTTGTCAATATAAATTAAAAGATTGTATTGTCGATATAAATTTGTAATTGATATGGGCGTCACTGTTTTGCATTACTTGCTGGTCATTAGATGTCGCCGTGCATCCATTTGGTATTCATTAACGTAAATTAAGTGATATATGTCCAAAAGTCGCCTGCGCACACAATATATTTATAAACTTCACCTTACCAGTATTTTAGGACGTTTTACAGCTTATCGCTTCTTTATCGTTCATAAGAAAAAAACAGAAACAAATTATTTTTGACTATATATTATTCCAATGTAAAATACGAGTCGATTTAAATGTCAACGCTTATTTTTTGTGGTTTTTGGGTTATCAGGAGCCATTCTGCTAATGTAACATACATAATTAAGTGTTTTATTGTTAAGTGAGATAGCTTAATTCGATATCTTTGTTTCTAAGTTGCGTCGTTTTGTATTACGAGATTAGGTTACGTAAAATGTAGTTTTATGCACGCTAGCTGACAGACAAAGAACTTATACTATATCACTGGACTCCGATAGTTGAGATATCAAAAGGTTTTCTTGAAATTCCTTCAGGAACGAGGAGACCGGAGTTTTACAGTCTCAAGTCCACCCAGATAAAGCTGCGGGAATTTTTATTATTTTTAAGAAATTAATATTCTCGTCTAGCATGGCAAATTGTGTGCAATAAAAAAATGTTATCTATATGATTTTTCTAATAATCTAATATAATATAATATCCTATTGTCAAGTATCCGCCAACAACCAAACAAGTCGTATTTCTCTCTTTTTTTTCTCATAAATTGTTTGTATTGTTTTCTTTGCTTATATATTTATTAGTATTTTTAATTTATTTTAATTTATCTTTTTTTAATTAACCCGCAGTAATTAATTTATGAAATTAGTAAATTTTAACCCCAATATTTTAACATTTGCCGGTAGGTAGATAAATTTTAAAATAATTTAGTATTATTATTATAATTAAAATATCTTCATATATGGTATTGTAATACTGTATACATTATTAATTTATTTATACGAATTTTATTATGTTTCTACTATTTTTATTAATTTTAAAATATATTTTATTATTACCATACATACATATATATTTTACTTATATTTATGTACATATTTATGTATGTGTATAATTGTGTTTTTATCTGTGTATGTTTTTTTATATGATAATTAACTTATTTATATTCAAAAATATCATTATTTTCCTAAAATAAGACGATTATTACTTTTTTTGCACCTTTCTACTGTCTTTTATATAATAAATCCTTACAAATGGTTGTCTTTAAGAAACTTTTTATTGTCTTTTTGTGAACACTGTTATTCTATCTATTGTTTTTTTCGTTTTTAGTGCAATAAAGTATTTATTGTTCTATATATTTTAAGCATTTGTTCTCCAGATGATTGGGGTACTTTGACCAAGAATTGTGAGCACGTAGGCAAGCTATATTTAGGTGAAAATCTTAAGTTACTATGACTAAAAATTATAACTAACTAGCAAATCCTGACCATAAACTAACTATTTGAGAATTAGAATATTCTAAATATACGACAAGTATTCAATATTGCCGCTTTCTGTAAAATAATATAAGTTAACCGGTGCATTCATATAATTTGAAAACTTGTGTGTAACGCATGGAGTATTTTATCCGGGTTGTATGTTTATATATATTTGAGTCAGTGAGGTCATCAAGACGCAGTTGGAAAGCATATGACTTTTTTCCTATGGTAAGTGCAGAACTATCTGTCTTCACATTAGGTTCACCCTTCTCTGCTTTACAGGATAAATCGTAATGCTGGAAAAGTAATATCCAATAAACATCAAATTTCAAACTGCCTCGAAAATATTATTTAGATAGATACATATTCAATATAATATTATATTGTACTATAAAAGTAACAAGTAGGTAAAAAAAACGATGATTTATGATTCAAGCATTGTCTACAAAGCAGTATGTGGGATTTTCCCTTTTTTTTTTAAATATGTATGTCTCTAACACAACAAAATAATTAAATATAAAAACATAAAATCATATGACAAACAATGACTCATAATATTGTTGTGGGTTCGATTGACACTTGAGGCAACGAAATAATTAATATTTCAATTTACTCCCTATGGTAGCTTAACGCTCGTTTCCTCCAGAATTCGGCGGAGAGTGAGGAACAGAGTGTCTTAACACGAGGGTTCCCTACATTAAGTTACGAGGATCTCTTTGCCTACCCTGCTATGTAAGGGAAGTGTAAAGTAAAAAAGTACTTAATTAAAGAGCAAGTTATTGTTAAAAAACTATAAAGAAAAAAAATAAGTAGGAACGTACCTACTACTGGCATATTTGCAAAACGGTGAGGTTTGTTGGGTGCTACTTCAATAAACCTGAATGGCCTGAATGGCCAGTCATGGCGCTGTGGCTCAAGCCACCTGGTTCCGTCGTCGTCGTCGTCCTCGCCACTCAACAAGCAATGCCTCCAGAATTCGGCAGAAAGTGGGAAGCGGAGTGTCTTAAAACTAGGCCCCCTTTGCCTACACCTGCTTCATGAGGAAAACAGCGTGAAGCTGGAAATAAAACTTTAGTAAAACATGTTTAGCCTTGGTTTTATTTTTAACTTTAAAAGTTGAAAGAATATGACTGATAAATTTTAATGACTTTATCAGTGAGCCGGCCAGCGTTCTAATCCGGAATTAACATTCAAAGTAAGATAGCGGTGATTTAATGAAATATCAATAGTATATTATAGTAATATAACTTGAAGTTTTTTAAAAAGTTTACTCGATATTGATCTCGATGATTAGAAATTGTAAATTTTACCTATATTGAATAATAATAAATAATTAAACATGTATTTAGTTGTTATATTTCCTTTTTATACGTTTTTTTTGGATTGGAAAGAACGTTCGTTAAGTTGCAGATTGGGTATTTTTGATTAAAAATATGCCAGTTGTGTGGGTTTGATTTCCATTTGAGCAATTACATTTTCTAGAGTTGGACTCGAGCCCATAATATAACGTTGTTCCTCCACATGCAATGCCTCCATACGCTCTAAGTGATAGTAAAGTTCATGCCTGCGATGGTTTCTATGGTTGAAAAATCAAATAAACATAAACTTAAAACCTAATTATTAGCTTCTAATTGATGACGGGATCTGTAATTAATAGTCGCAAACAAAGATGGCAGAGGCGTGGGCGGTTAATATGGGGCAAAGCAACAAATTAGGTTAAAAGCCCATAAATTGATGTGAATGGCCATAGGTGGCGCACACGGCACTGAATTAGTCCCGGATTTTTATCACTTGGTGACAAGAAAAATTTATATACAGCGTGTTAAGGGTTTAGAATAAATATGGTATGTATTAAATATTATAAATAGCAACATTATGTTTTAATTATATAATTATAACCTTATTATAAGAATATGCAAGTTTAAGTTATAATAACCAATGTGTCTGTAGTACCACGCACAATATAAGCAAGAGGAACCAATAAGAAACGTAAGGACAAACAAAATGAAAAATCTCTTCATGATATCTAATATCTCAAGATTAAAACCCGCTGTATCACATAAGTCATGAGAAAAAAATAATGATCGTTAATTGGTCCCTTTGATTAGTAACTCCGTGCATTCTTTGCTTCGTTGTTTTTTCGGTGTCAAATCTTTATCAATGAAAAAGGATTTAATTTTTATTTAAATTGCCTTATCATATACCTATACTTACTGTCCAATGACCGTAGAACGCGTAATGAGGCTTTAGATATATTCATAAATATATTTTATTTCAAATTAATATCATTTATTATCAACCGTTCTTTGACTTTGTTATCGTCTTAACACGTTTTGCTTTTAACGCCAATATTAAATGTTAATAATCATTTCCGTTGACACAACCAAACGAAAAAAGTACAGACGGACCGAATAACTACTGAAGTAATTACACTATATCAATAAATCTAAAAGGAATACATAAAATATCCTTTAAAGCTCCTTTAAAGTTTGAAGAGAGCGGTGATATAAAGATCGATAAAAACAAAACGACTACACCGAACGTCGTAATCAAAGTCAGCACCACAATATCAAATCGTAAATACCTCGACACCTTATCTGCCTAGACCGAGTCCGGTACCGACTCCCACTTAACCAAAACAGCCTAATTAAGCTATAAACAAACCCACAAACACGGCCTCCCAAAATATTGAACTCTCAAACTGTATCTGTCAGATATCTGAGAGAGCCATTAAGTGTCGACAGTTCGCCGAGAGGAGTCAGCGGGGGCTCGTAAAGATTACCACAGGATAACCCGACTACTGCAGCATTCGGACCTCACACGTACCGTGGGTCCACACATAAATACTGACGGTTGGTCTCATATCAACAAAAAACTCGGCGATAAATTTGGCGCCCCTAACACGTAAATGTTCTTAATTATAGTGTAATTTCCGGGGAGTGTTTTCCTTCTATCTAATCTGGTCACTCTTATGGTCGCTCCCAGACTCCATGGATAATGGCCGTTATTCTGATATCGATTATCGGGTCGGGTTCAACCACTTACAATACTTAAAATTTAAGTACATCTTAATACGTTTCCAGATATGCTAATGGCAATAATCGAACTAGTGCCTCGATATTTTGGACGGCTTTGAGGAATATCTTAAATGCTCGAACTGACCTCACTACTATATTAATATGTCTTTAATTTATCAATTGGTGGCAATACTAAAAATATATTGAATTGAAAGATCTTATTTATGGAGTTTTTTATCTTTGCAATGTTATTTAGTTTAGATCATTAAGTAAAAACTTGAACAATCTAGTGAGCGAAGTACGATTAAAGTGTTCCGAGGCCAGACGTGTCCCAGGGGCTTAAGCGTGTGATTGTAACGCGACAGGTTGTACGTTCGATTTCCACTTGTATACTTAATATTTTCATTTCTTCATTTTTGTTTCGAGGCAAAGCGCGGCGTTGACAGCCTCCTTTAATATGCAAAGCCTCCGGAATTCGACGGAAAATAGAGAGCAGAGTGTCTTAACACTCCCTCTTTCTCCCTTGCTACATACGAAATATAGCGGAAAGCTGAAAAAAAAAGAAGAATAGAATAAAGTGTTCAAAAAATAATTTAAATTTAGTATGTTTAACGTACTCTTACTACATTTCAATAAAATATGTCGTCAGTGTCTTCGAATCAAAAAAAAAATATATATATATATATATATATATATATATATATATATATATATATA
>JBAIZZ010000015.1:340599-357076 GCA_037355905.1 Heliconius aoede
ATATATATATATATATATATATATATATATATATATATATATATATAGGCCTCATTCAACTAATCGACGTCTCAAGCACAAAATCGTTGGTTAAGGTCATATCTTTCGGCGATCTCGTAGAAAGCTCGCCAGATTGCTTGTCTTGTTGGATTCAAACATCTCGTTCTATCCTCGATTGTAAAATATATATCGGTCCCGCTAAGTGCAAGGTTTATTTTATACTTTTATTTTTTCTCTCCACCGACGACAGCCGTCAGTCCGTCACGAGTGACAGGCGCGCGCGAGCTCCCGACAACCCGCACTTGTCACTGTCGCCGGTTGCCAACGCCAAATTAAAGAAAATACCCTCACTACGCTGAAATAGGCTGCGAGTCAGCCAATAACTTTTTACTTTAAATTACCTTTAAGGAGCGTACGCACATGCATTGATTACCTTCAAAGCGCTATTAAGATAATTAAGGAGAATAAGAAGGCCTTCTGTGGTTTTTTTTAGGCTAACGTTTAAAATATACAGCTGTAGGTATGCCTGTCACTGACATTCCTTTATCTTATTAAATCTTGATAAACGGTGACTAATATCTTTTATTCATATATTTATTTTGATTATTTCTCGTATATTTTCTTGTCATACTATGAAACTTTTGTATTCGTTTTATTATTCTAAAGAATACGTTACTCACATTAAAATTATTTAAATATTAATTAAATGTTAAGTACCAAAAATTGACTGCACAGAACACTTGTAACGGAGACGTGCGTTCGTTATCCTGTTGGTATGTATTAACAAAGCTAATTATTCCCATTAAAAGGGCATAATCCATTCAAATTAACCATTGGAGGTAGTTTGAATAAAGCATTCGCGTTTTGTGCGCGGCTGAATGACGCTCGGCCCCTTCCGGTGGGTGGTTGCTGTCACAACACGCAGTGCGCGTCGCGGACGCACCGCAGCGCATAATGAGACGTTTACTCGCATTAGCTAAAGAAATTGACAAGTGAACAATAGCGGGTCGAAGGGAAAAAGGAACGCGAAAACTGCAGAAAGAGCCGGACAGTGTCGTATCGTATTACCCGACGTAAAATATCTGGGGGAAAGGAATGAGAAACGATCGTTCAATTTAAATGCGGGTAGGAGAGGTAAGCGCTCGCGTGCGTTCGGTAGCGTGAGAATGCGCTTTATTCGGGCGGCGACAGCGGGGCCCGTCGGCCGCTCCGGCGGGACGTCGATAAATCAGGACGGCTGACGCTCCTCGTACATCGGCCGCAGGTCACAATGGCCGCGCTGTCACCCTGTCATTCTGACGCTGACCGTCCACCGTCCACTCACCCCCACTCACCCCGCCCGTATTTATTGCGCTAAATATTTGAATTAATCAGATGAGATAAAATGCTCGCGTTCGTTTAAACATTCCGATGCGGTCGCGGTGACAACTCGATGTATTGTCCTTGTATTGAACTGATTCACTTTTTAGTAGCTGCCAGTCGTTTTTTTTTTTCTTGTACAAAGTAATTGGCTTTCTTTAGAGTTTATTCTAAATACACTCACTGTAAACACAATGCATGAATACTATTATATATTAACAACTAAATACAGAGATTTAATCAGCTTGGTGATCTGTGGTCACTACTAGTGCTATAAATACAGCGAGATCGTTTTATGAGCGCGGCCCACTGCCGGCGCGGCGGTGGAGGTGGCACCCATGTTTACGACAGTCAGTTCGCGCGACACACGATACTTGACAGCTCGGCTAGGAAATATCACATCCCATGTTTCAGTCAAGTCTTTAAGCCAGGGTTGTGGATGTTACGTGCAAGAATTCATATGAGGCTATTTCTGTATATGATTTATGCACAATTTTATAAACATTTAAATGAGCTTTAGTAAGTAGGAAAAAACCTATATTAAATTATAATAAATTTTGCAAATCGTTGTGGTGCTGCTGCAATTAATTGAATATCTTATTGGGAAAATATGTGTTGCTTATAGGTTCAATTTTCCTCTTTTTGATTTTGACTGGCCTCATATTATATATCCTATCTATTGGAAAATGATTTAGCCATTTAAAACTTAATTCTTAAAAAAAAAGGTTTTATTAAACCATTTCAAAATCTGCCATTGGCACAGTAGACACAAAAGCAGTGTCGGTAGTGTCGCGTCCGTATCAAATCTAAAATTCCTGCGGGTAGCGAATGAACGGTTAATTTAAGGCCTGACTACGGAGCGAAAAGCGATCGGTATCGAGAAGCGTGTTTCAGTTTATCAGTTTCTAGTGGACTTCGTACGTCCGGTCATTGTGGTACAAGTAATAATATCAGAATGAAGAAAGGGACTATTTATATTTTAAATAGTTTCTTAATGAATTTCGGAAAAAAATTAACATTTACATTTTTCGCATCGGGATGTCAATGTTATACTCTTTTGTCCCCTAGTGTACTCTGGCGGATAAAAAAATAAAGGACGCTACGCTTACGCTGAATCCCGCAAAGAAGGCAGAGGGAATATGGGAACCTACTGTTAAAACACTCTATTCCTCACTGTAGGCCCAGTTCTGGAAGCATTGCATGTTGAATAGCGATACTCAACGCCGCGCTTTGCAAATTGCAAATTATTAGCAAATTGAAACTTATCGCTCTCACCTCACACTTAAACTGTTTTGTTATAAATAAAATTAAAATTGCCAAGTTCTCAACGATTTCACATATGGGCTGTAGATGATCTCGAAGCTTATCATCTGACGTGCGCGGCACCACCGCCGACCACTCCGACCACTCCGACCACTCCGCGGTATTCGCACTCTCTTGTATCAATTTAATTTATGTCGCTGTTCCTATTGATTAATGTTTGTAATTGGCCCAGCGGAACACATTAAAACATTGGAAGGGTTCATTATCGATAATTATGTTTAATAATTCAGACTTTAGTACCTTAGAAATGCCCCACCTTGAAACTGTGGCTATACCCTCATTATTTTCAATACTTCATAAAAGTATAATAATGACAGAATATATCTATAAGACATGAAGGATGTTGAATTATGTATTTGATGTAAAGATTAGGAGATACATATAAACCTAATAAATGCGAGAATTATTTGCAAACTTAAGTAAAGGCAATTATATTGTGGATTTTTACTCATTTACGGATCTCAAGTAAATAACGTTTATTTATATCGCATATTATGAATGGAATTTTTATGCAGTGCTGTGTGTAGACAGTTTTTTTCAATAACACATTTTGCATTAAGGTGAGCCAAGTTAATAAAATAAAATCTAATAATAAGTCATTACTTTAAATTCTGTCAATTTATGTGACTTGCTACGTTAATTTTTGTTATAGAAATATGTATTCACAATTGTTTTATCTGCAGCCTGTGGTTCTGGATTCAATCTTAAAAACTATAAAATAAAGATAAATAACTGCAGTATTTCTTTGTTAATGTGTCTTTGTATCTTATTCATGCGTTTCCAGCGTATTTCCTGCAAGAACCGGTTGCCAAGTTCCACCTACCGTCATTGTTGTAGGCACTTGTGGCAAGAAAACTAGTTGTCAATTATCCAATCCGAGAAAAGTGCGGACAGCATTGTCAAGAGACGGTTGCTGGGCACGTGCTCCTGATTGACTGCTCTGAATGGCAGACCGGCTTCCAAGCATTTTGGTCACAGCAAAAACACGTACGACGCGTTATGGAAGCCATACAATCTACAAGTGTGAATCAATTTCATCCATCGATTTTATTGATTGATTGACGATTTCGCTGAATTATTCAGATGGACACGAATACCGAGATTCCACACTGTTATAGGGGGCACGGCAAAAACCCTCGTCGCCGAGTCCCAAATGTAAGCTCTGATGGACGTCGTGGGAGTGGCTCGATAGTGTGCATATTTTGAGATTGGAAACGATAGAAAAACGAGAACGTTTGGTGATGAGAATGTCATGTCCCTCGTTCCCGACGACATATTTGCGAGTCGGGACCGCGTTTTGCGATAATTACAGCGCATAACGCGGGTGGAGCGCGAGGAATGCTTTGCTCTGAGCTCACCGCCTCGGATTTATAATGACGGTTGAGTGTCACAGCAGCGCTGTCGTATCGACAGCGCTTGGCACGAAACAGAAAAAGCGCGGCGTTCGCAGCAACCGCGCGGGGCGGACCTGTTCCCATGCCGCCTCCCCTCCTCCCCCTTCAACGACGCCACTTTTTTCCCTATATCCCGCTAAGCGACTAGCAAAATATCTCGAAATTGACATTCCTTTCATAATTCCTCATCCGAAGCATATCCACTACAATGTCCGGCGAAATTTAATCTACCTGATAAAAATACTCATGAAATTCACCGACGACAACGCTGACGTGATGTAATTACCGTCTGAATTCTGAGTCGGATGGGTGTGCACTCTCGCTTTTTTGTCGCACGTCAATTATATAAATTGTTTCTGCAATAAATTTTGCTGTATCTCTTGGGACGGGTGGCGGTCTGGTCATGGTGGAATGCGACGACGATACAGCGTCGCTCTCCACGGTATACCGGCCAATTAGTATGGGATCGATAGGCGCGCCCGATGCCGATCTCCTGTCAACTGCACCGCATTGCGTAAACGGTTTATCTAATCTGAACTTAATGAATGCCTTGCTATTATCACAAATTGAGTTAACTCCTATACCTACTAAATAAAACTTTATTTTTTCGAGACTATTTATTTTATTATTTTTTTAAATATTAAAATTATTTTTGACATGTCACATATTTAAATCATCGTGGTTATGAAGAAATATCTCATTGCACATGGTTGTAGGTATTTATTTTCGTAGTCAGTTTGGCAGAATGTAGCCTTTGGTCAAATTATCCAACATTCTAAAAATATCTCTAATATAAAAGATAGTACGAAGATTAAAATGATACACAAATGTTCAAATAAAAATTATATTAGAGAAATATTCATAAATAGTTATTTGAAGGAAAAATACAAATTATTTATATAAATAATAATTTAAGAAAAAGATATATAAATTATACAAAACAGTTAACGAGATCAGAATATTTGTTGTTACTGATGCTTGTCTCAATTATTATTTAAACGGTAATTGAGAACAAATCCCCGAACATTACGAACATTAAACGAAAGTCGATACTGACTGCGTTTCCAACTATTAAAATTATTTAAGGCTATCTACTTCGTATATGTCTGCAATTTCCTTCGCATTTACTTAAAAAAAAATACATGTGTAACGATTACACGGCATTATTTAATTTATAATTTCCACCTTACATGTCGGTATTAATTACATCTTAATTTTCCCTTTAATTTATACGCAGTTTCGTAGAAGTCACTCCGTAAAAAACTACCTACCAATAGCTTGTCGTTAAAATTGTTATCTCGTCAATGGATGATTAAAGGTACACATATGAACTTAATAAGATTAAATCTGAAACATCAATGGGATATGAAAATTATAAAATCGAATAAAGTACAATATTATGAGTTCAATAGTCAATTTGACATTAATTGCATACTTTATTAAAATCCGCAGTTAATTTGGACACGCCAGAAGTAACCAATAAAGTTATAACCTATCCATATTCAAGTCATCGACCTAAACAGAGTCCATTTAGATGATATTCTCGTTGAGATGAACAGAACGATTTTCACATTATTCATGCCATCTGAATATTCCAACATCAGTTTCACCCACCATTAATTGTTATAGCCACCTTTAACTCACACATGGACGCGGAGACAATTTTTTTCTATTTATTAATATTGAATTTAGTAATATATTTGTTTTGGCTTACACTGTATTTGCTTGCAGAATAAATTTCTTTTTTTCTTATACGTCTAAAAATATATTTATTATCGCTACTTTGTAATTCATATTTTACTTTCATTCTTTAAAGGACATTGCCATGAGAGGCGTCTAATCTATATGATTTCCATATATTCCGTTTTCTTTAAATCTAATTATAACTTTGTATTTAATACGTCCTGGTTTCGAGGCAAAGCGCGGCGTTGAGTTTCACAATTCAATAAGCAATACCACCAGAATTCGGCGGAAAATGGGGAACGTGTCTTAACCTAGTGTTAAGACCCTCCGTTAACAGAAGAACTAAATATATATATATATATATATATATATAAAATTAAATTCCCCAATTATTAAATTATTTTGCTATACGTCTTATGTACGACAAATGAATCATTCTTAGCGGTCGTGTGTCGCGCCAACATGTTTTATTTAACAGCCTTCGATTCGTGAAGCCCATCGTAGTTTATTACAGCGGCCGTGTGAATATTGATTTTTGGGTCAACAGCTTCACTCATTGTGTTGGTGCTTTATGCTTCAGCATTTTATTCCTCTGCAAGCCCTAGAGCATTCGTGTGACGAATCGTCAGCAGTGTTCATAAAATTGTGAAACGTCATTGCGTAATACCTAGGTTTACTGCTGTTTGAACGAGCTATTTCATATTTTGTACTAAAACTTATTTTTAGTTTAAGATTTCAATTGCCAAAATATAATAAATATTTGATCATTTTAAATAAATGTTAAAGTAGGATTAAAATTTAGTCATTTTCATAGAAGAAAATATTGTAAGTTAAACTTATTGTTGCGAGGCTAGTTGTCGTTATATTGTGGGTCTTCGTAATTTCAGGGCTCTGACACGTCATCATAAGAGCACACATTTATCTAATTTCAATTTTAATCTATAAGCTAATATATTTGTTTTAGATACCAGAGAAACGGGATTCGTGAATGCAATCACGGCGGCCGGTGTCACTTATGCTATTACAAGAGCATGTACTGCAGGATCCCTTTTGGAATGCTCATGTGAAAAGGTCAGTTTGTACGATTTGACCAATTAAGGCTTTTTTTTATAACTTTTTTATTTTAAAGTAAATGTAGAAATAGTCAACTTCAACTATAATATTATAATTAATAAAGTAGTTCAATCTTAAAATGAATGTTTTTAAAGGAAGAAAAATATTGTTATAATTTTTAGGAAGTACAAAAGCCACGTCGTGGTAGAACAAAAGTACCACAAGTTCCCATCCCAGTACAAACAGACAGGTGGCAGTGGGGAGGATGCAGTGATAACGTCCGTTTCGGTCTGCAAAAGTCCCGAGAGTTCATGGACAGCCGATACAGAAAAAAAAGCGATATAAAAACTCTTATTAAACTTCATAATCATAATGCTGGGAGGTTGGTAAGTTTTTAGGAATATAACAGTTAAATTAATATATTTATATTATAATTATTAGTCTTCTGTTCAAAAATTATTTTTTAAATAATTTTTATGTTATAAGTTTTCTATATTCGACTGTAATGATATCTCTCTTCGTCTTAATTATATAATTATGATAATAACAATTATTTCCTCCTTTTAGGCAATAAAAAATTACATGAAAGTAGAGTGTAAATGTCACGGCCTATCAGGCTCTTGCACGCTAAAAACCTGTTGGTGGCGGATGCCTGCCTTTAGAGAAGTAGGAGACAGACTGCGTGATAGATTTGAAGGTGCTGCTAAGGTGACAATGTTGTTATTAATATTATATTCTCATTTATTAATGTTTCTATAGATTACTTAATATTTTGGGTCGTCAGAATTATACTACCAACGTCATATAATTTGGCACATTGGCACAAAGTGTGACTTTAAACTCGATTCGTTGTGATTTTCATCATGGAAATTAAATATTTCCATGATTTGAAATATTTCCATGTATTTGAATATATATTTTCATTTCTTCGCTCTGGTTTCGAGGCAAAACGCTGCGTTGAGTTCCACCACTCAATATGCAATGCTTCTAGAATTCGGCGGTAAATGGTGACCGGAGTGTCCTAACACTAGGTTCTCTCTGACTGTGCTGTGTGTGGTATACAGCTTTAAGCTAATGATTTCATCTACAGGTAATATCCAGCAACGACGGCGACAGTTTTATGCCAGAAAGTCCCAATATCAAAAGACCGGGGAAGAAAGATATAATTTATTCTGAAGAATCACCAGATTTTTGTTCTCTAAATCTGAAAACTGGTTCTTTAGGAACTGAAGGGCGTCAATGTAACATTACTTCAGCGGGAACAGATAGCTGCGACCAACTTTGCTGCAGACGAGGTTATCTACAAACGACTGTAAGGGAGGCTGAGAACTGCAATTGTCAGTTCAAATGGTGCTGCGAAGTGATATGCGAAACGTGTTACGTGAAACGAGACATACAGACGTGCGTTTAATGTGATAGATATTAAATTTTAAATAAATATTTATAAGATAATTATATTGTTTTTTTTTTTAATATCTATAGAAATGTAAGTAATAATAATAAAATTTACCTCTATATAAGCTAGAAAGAAGAGATTTGGTATTTTAGAGTAATACTGAAATATATTTATTCACTTGTTGCATAGTCCTCTTCGTCTAAAACTCTTTTGCGGGTAGATCTATGGGATAATTGAGTAATATATTCATTTTTTGATACATCAAGCTTGGAATCGTTAATATTATTATTTTTCACATCGGTCTCGTTTTCTTCTAATTTACCTATTAGAATCTTTTCATTATGAGTTTCTTCCGATTGAAGTGATTCAGTTGAGTTTTCGTTTTTACCAACATTTTTTTCTATAGAACTACTACTAGTAGTAGTAAACTCAGTTATCTCTTTTTCATTAATTTTCTTTTCTGTATTCGTTTTTTTGCCGAGATACTTATTAGGCTTTTTCAGGGGCTTTATATCATCTTGAGGTATATGAAAATGACTTATATTAGAACCAGGCTTAAATAATTTATTACATCCTTCTACGTACTTTGGCATATGTCTCTTCCTTGATATATAGTTATATAACATTTTAATTTTTTTTATATCTATTGAGCTTAATTTATGGTGAAAACTTTCTTCTAATTTATCTAATAACTGAAATAAAAGTATGTTGTTATTATTCTGATAAAGACGTCTGTATCATTAGATCCAAAAATATTACTAGCACTTTATATTATTCAGTGGAAAGTGGGGAACGGAGTGCACACTAGGTTCCCTCTGCTTACTTTAAGTTTTTAAATTTTTAATTTTTATTATTTTAAATACTCTATGCTATTAATAATATATTATTACCCCTTCGTTCTGTACAATTGTTATCGTCGCAGCTCCATTAGAAGTATATTGATGGCTGTTGTAATGACCAGCGCTTTCTATATCGTAACTTAAATTATGGAAAAGCCATTCGTTGTCTTTTAAAATTTCAAATAAATATAATTTATCTGTAAATAACAAAATATTTTCCAAGATTAATACTAACATAATCAAACACATAAGATCTATTTAGGTATTATCGATGCTGTAAGATTGGCTTTTTGGATGGGTTTCCTTTGTCTGCCTATAATAGAATAACACATTTATTAATTAGAAAATTATATTGCTTTTTTACCTGGTAATATATTTTTTTGGTGGACTTCGATGTATTTATCGCGATTTGGCGCGTTATGCTGGGGTGGCACTCCGACCATAGCCAGTACAATTCCTGGTAAATTTTTACGTTCGAGGCAATCGTACCCCAAAATAACTCTCTAAAAAAATTTAAAAATATGATGATAAAAATAATTTAATATTTAATATCTCTTTACAGTTTGAATATTTAAACTACAACTTCGTTTGTTCTATTTCTCAAAATTAACCGAATTTATTTAACTCGTATCTAATTTTTCCTTATGATCTTAATAAAATATAAAAATCTTAATTGTTGTCCAAAACATATAAGTTCAAGAAATTATCAATTTTGATTCCTTTTAAATTTAACATTTCACAAATGATAAGATAATTACAGACATACTTTTAAATCCTTGAACTGGTGACTTCACGGCATATATGTAAATTTAAAAAAAAAATCAGCTTCAGTGACGGCCTCGATGTAAATTAGAAAATATTTTTTTATTGCTATAGTTACCTGTACGCCTTTAGCAGTAAAATTTTTGAATGCAATATCAGCGCAGTCTTGTTGACCTTTTCTATTCACGAAGAATACCCATCTGCTTGTATCATCATCAGGGGGCCGGGGAATTTCCGTGAAGTGTAAACCAGTAGCTCTGTTAATTAAATCCAATTGAAATCGGATATTGTCACGTAGAGGTTTATCTATAAATAATATTATTACCTTTTTTTTTAGATCAAGATACGTGGAATTTCTTATGCTCTTAATACTAATTACTGTTATTATTATTGAATTACAAAAGAAAGAGAATTATTCTTATGTTACCAAAAGAGAAGTCATCGATGTAATAAGGTATAACTCCTAAATGCCAAATATGAAATTTAACCATTTCTTCTTTGGTAAAGTCGAAACCGTTATCTTCATCGTCGTTAGATAAAGCTTCCGCTGTGAAAGTTAACGATTATTCTAAATAAATATTAAAAGTTCTAAAATCATAATCTCTAAAAAAAACATAAGAGTATGATCGTATGAATATTTCTATTAATTAATTTCAAATTACAAATATTAGATAGAAAAAATGCGAATGACTTAAACTTATAACATAATTTAGTCAACAACTTACATTTTAATTGTAAGCTTATAAAAAATATGCAAATATTAATATAGTGGAACATATCCGCCTAAGTTGCGATCCAGTTGAACACTATAAGTTATTATATAGTTCAGTCACTTTATTACCATCGATAAAGTTTACATTCAATATAAGGTAACACTTAAATGTACAAGAATTTGATTTTATAGTTCTGCTTTCTGTATACTTTATCAATACAACACTAAAATAGTAAGAAATTGTGTCTGTACATTAAATATATTTACGAAAAAACACCGAATGGTGTAAAATAGAATATGAATCTAGACTATATTTGATTTTGAAGACTTCCAAACCTAACAAATTCGCTTTTATTCAAGTGCATATAAAGTAATTTACACGATACTTATAAATATACAGTACTAAAAAATTGAACAGCATTGCGTTTTCTTTAACTATATCACAAAAACGTGGCCGTCGTGGCGCAGTGGCACAAGGGTGTCGCGCGTAAACGCGACGGTTGTGGGTTCGTTTCCCACTCGAGAAAGTGAAATATTTATTTACGTTTATATTTCCATTTTCTTCGCTCTGGTGTCGAGATAAGCGCGGCGTTGAGTTCTGCCACTCAGCACGCAATGCCTCCAGTATTCGGCAGAAAGTGGGGAACCGAGTGTCTTACACTCCGTTCCAAACCTCCGTACCTGCCGATAAGGGTCTCTGCTTTTTACTAGAACAGATAAATAAAATTAATTTGTTTTCCTTAGTACAGATGCAACTCAAAACTGTCACGTGTAAAGTGAGACGCAGCCCCACTGCATCAGCATGCAGCAGCTCTGACCACTACTGAACTAGCCTGATAGGCTGATAAACGTATCTAAGCCTTATTTTAGGCTCATTTAAAAAAAAACCTTTGAATTTCATAACACCCAATAAATACATAATAAAACACATTGTTTTCCTTGTGACACACTGGAAATTTTTATTGACAGCAAAAGTTCGCTTGCAAAATGCAAAATCCTGCGTGAAAAATTATTTACGCTATTTCAGGTTGAGACGCGCCATTCGTATCTCTTATGACAGATTTCTCAGTTCATAAACATAAATTTTCTTCAGCGCGATACTCGTGGGAACGAGCCCGCGGCACCGCGACCACCAACACCGATCGACTTTTCACTTTCAACTATACCATCACACAAAAATATACCCTATTGCGTTGTCATAGAACTTATATTCAATAAAACAAACGATCCTTTGTTAGAAAATAAAGCCGTTTCAGAAAATTGGCCCGCTATCCCTCTACGGTTGCTTCGGCAATAAAATAAAATGGCGGAGATATGACAGACTCTAAAATACACCCTCGTAAATAAAATGTGAACATAGGCCTCACGTCGATGTTATTAAACAAACCTCTTTAACGGATCGCCAAACGCCAATAATCGTATTCGTTTGTTATCGTGTTTTTAATGGCGATTACAACTGACTTGTTACTTAGATCTGTATTTTGCAGTTTTATATACATTTTATTGTCTGTTCACATTAATATAAATTATTATCTGTATTTTTTTTTATATTAAAAAGTTTATCGTGGTGCAGTTGGGAATCGTCCTCTTGAAATAATTCTTAGGGTTAATTCGTTAAATCATTTAATTCTTTTATTCTTCACCTGGCATATGATGTTTTAAGGATAAGTTTTAAAGATAGTGATAGTTAATAGAATTGTGTATAAGCTGTTTTAAAGCGTTATTTGGTTTTTGGTAAGAATGTCTGTATATTATGTAATATTTATTTACGATTATATTTCCATTTCTTCGCTCTGGTGTTGACACAAAGCGCGGCGTTGAGTTCTGACAGTCAACACGCAATGCGTCCAGAATTCAGCAGAAAGTGGGGAACGGAGTGTCTTAACAACGAGGTTCCCTCTACCTACCCTGCTGTGTGCGGGATACAGCGTGAAACTGATTATTAATAATTTTTTTTGTAAAAGATTATAAAGGCAATACTGCAATACAAAAATACACATGCAATACAATATATATATATATATATATATATATATATATATATATATATATATATACACACATTGTACAACTATATAGGTAAACACAGCATCCAAATATATAATTGTTTTACTTATATCTAATGTTTTATAAAATAAGTGCTAACTAGCAGGTAGTAAAATTGTAACTAATCAAACTTGTGAAGTGTGAAATTTATAATAAAATTTCCTATGAACTGTTGTAGGTTGCAGAGCGAAGGCGAGGAAAATCTTGCAGTTGGTAATATGAGAAGGAATGCCTTGCGAAGATACTTTGTATAGAAATTATAAATGTTAAGAATTTTTAATAAATTTTATTGCAAAAAAGCGTATACTTTTACATAGCTGAGTTTATTACAAGCAGATTTTTTTTTCATATTAGAAATAGTTACTTTATTTTAACACATAGCCAGAATACCAGTTAAAATACATTAGATCAGCTACACCCTGTATCCCTTAGCACGGCAGGGTAGGTAGAAGGAACCGTGTGTTAGGACACTCCGTTTCCCACTTTTCGCCGAATTCTGGAGGCATAGCCTGTTGAGTTGCGGAATTCAACGCCGTGCTTTGCCTCGATACCAGAGCGAACAAAAAACACACCATTTAAATGATATGCTATATTGTAGCTTCATACTGTATGCCACAAATAAAGTGGCGTTCCCTACTGTCCGCACAACAATCTACGAAACATTGCATGTTCATGGGACGAACCCCACAAACCACTTTATTACAAGAGGAACTTAAAATACTCCCGCGAGTGGGAATCGAACCCACAACCATCACGCTTATGGTGAGACACCGGACACGCTCATACACACTTATATTATATTAAACATCATATTAATATTTAAGTTAAGCTATGATAACATAATTAACGCTATTACTAAAACAGGAAATTAAAGGCTGTGGCCAAATTGGCACCTAAGTAGATATCTAACGCGATTAGCGTCATGCTAGCGCCTCGAGCGATGCGCTTTATATGTATATGCGTCTTTCCTAGTAATATTCGTCACGAATTCGTAATTCCTATGTTATACGAACAAAATGAAGCCTTTACGTCCTAAATAGTATGCAAGTTGGTATGTAAAGAATACAAACTTCGGTTCATTCTTTTCTGGATTGATAAAGAATACATGCCTTACTGAAAATATGATACACACTTTCACAGTTACAAAACTAGATAAGTATCTATTTATTTATGAATATATAAAAAACATAATATAGTATATTTGTATACGGCAGGTACGTTATTTTATAATAAAAATATGGTAATGAGAATTTAGTGTCAGGATACTCCATTCTCCACTTTCCGTCAGAGCTCACCGTTTCACCAGAGAGGGGATCAATCCCCGAGAGAATCAAACCCACAACTATCGCGGTTACAACGCCAAGATTATGTATTCATTTTTTTCATTTTGTATTATAGCTATTAGCCAAATCATTTTGTTTCTAATACATGTGTTTTATACACATGTATAAACATGTATAAATAAAATCCCGATTGTGAGTACTAGCTTAATTAGTGCATACAGAGTGCATCATTAATATTGTTCATTTAAATTGCTCTGCCAATTCGTATTAACATTGATAGGATAATAATAGGTTGCTAAATATCTCCCGCCTTTTTGTCTTTTGAATTTCGCGACTATGTACAAACCGCTACAGAGCTCTTATCGGGTAATACTATACATCAATTGAAAGGTTTTGAAATAACCTACAAACCAACGCTATGTATGACTGAAGTACCAGGTGGTGACCTGTGTAATCACTTGGCTTCCTGCCTTCGTACATGCAGAACGCCCTTGGTGGTGTAAATTTGGCCTCAAAAGCTTCTTGCTTTTTTGCCGTCGAAATGGTAACAGATTATTGAAGGAAACGGTGCATATTTGAACTTAATCTGATCACTGTAAAACTTCTTATAAACCATTGAATAAAGAGAAAAAAGGAGAAGTGAGATATTTGACCACCATATATGTTATTTGTATAGAGTTAGTTAAAATTAATATAAATAAAACAGAGAAGTGAAGATAAATATTTTGAAAAGGTGCAATAATGAAACGCACATCTTTGATAATTTTTATATTTTTAATAACAACTAATCAATGTTTTAATCATAAATATATTGATCGTAATGTACAAAGCGTCAACCCCAACGCGGGCCACTGGACGAAATATCATTTCAAACTAGGTAAATACCTATACAATAATAGTACTTGAGATTCAGACACGTTCAGCTGATTTCAATTGTATTGTTATTTAATATTAACAATAAAATGCTACATTCACATAAATAACTTAAGAATATCAAAGGAAAAAGAAAAGTATTTACATGCATATTCTTTACATTGACATTTTGATTAGGGCAAGGACACATGTTAAAACCTGGGATTCAAAACTGTCACAGATAAAAAAAAAACAGAACAAATTGAAATTTGAATTCGTGACAGATAAAATATTATAATAAAATCGATTTTATCACATTCGATTTGAGGCTAAAATTTAAAAATGGATTAAATATCCAACTATGGAAGATACAACTATGAAATATTAAAAAATAATCTTCAGTCTTTTTATTTTCACGACGTTCGACAACTTGTTTGATAAGCAAGCATATCAAATACGTACTAAAAATGAAATACCAATAGGTAGGTAATGTATAAAAACAGCATATCACAGATATCGTAATAAATATTACTCACAAACTGTCGTACAAATAGTTTGAATTTCTTTTTAAAATCCACAAAGTGTTCCCAATGTGTTCAACAACAGTGACCTGTGACCTGTGATAGCGAATCAAAAGAAATCCCGATAGTTTTAACATGGGATTTAATACTAAAATAAAAATGTCATTTTACTTTGGCCACAATCTGAAGTAAAATGAAATTCTTCCACGAAATAATAAATACCTTACGTATACAATTTATTTCTTAGACATATAGACACTCAGTAGATCTTAGTCTATTTTACATTTTAAACATAGTTTAATAGTTTATCACATATGAAATATCATTCTTGTTGATACAAATAATTATACTTAGTAAAGCTTCTCTTAATAGCAAACTGTCGAGCTCGAACATCAGTCTAATAGAAATATTTATATATTTTAAAATGTATAATATTATCAAGTTTACAAACAGATGAGAGGTAACAATTTGTAAGTTAATAACATTTATATGCTATCTGTACGCATGAATATAAATAACCAGAATAAACCGTTTGCGATATCTGCACTAATTAAAAATGTATAAGAGGCAAAAAATATATATATTTGTACGTGCTTAAATAAATATTGGACAATTTAAAAGCACGAGGGAACGTTTAAAATGTATAACAAGTGTCAATCGGGCTTACGTGCAAGTTTATCACGGTGTATCGGCCGCAGCACGCAAATAATATTATACATATAATACTGATTATTTAATTCTTTTAATATTTAATTAAAATTCTCGAGAGCGTTTATCTCATAATGTGGGACACTTTTACGATGTCGCTACTTATTCACCGATAAGGCCCAAATGCAAACGGCACCGGCGGACACCCAAGAAGATGCTTTACGCCAATAAAGCTAAGCCACAAATTCCATTAACTGGACGAATAATTAATATAAAACTATAATTACAAGATAATTTCGCTCTCGAGTTTTACAACAGTTACGCGACCGTACACCCGACGCGGACGTCTATAAAATAGAAAATGTATAAAACTGGAATTATCAATATGCGAAGCGTTCAGCTTCATTAAAATATAATTATAACATTAATTTTAACTTTATAATGATATTAGTTGAATAGCATTAAAAGTAGTCTGAAATATCTGCCGCTCGGGTGAATTGGCCCGGGGGGTATAAGCGCGGATTTGAAGTGTGATTATTCGGAAACCTGACCCCGTGAGGACACCAAGAAGACCAATTTCGAAGATGCCGCGGCATGATGGTGTGT